>JAWZYT010003604.1:82500-87500 GCA_034508575.1 Petrolisthes manimaculis | reverse complement strand
TATTACGAGATTGGAACGGGTGCAAGCCAGGGCAACCAAACTTATACCCTCTCTTAGACACAAGAGCTATGAAGATCGGTTGGTAGAACTCAACCTGTTCTCTTTGGAAACTCGGAGACTGCGTGGTCAGCTTATCGAAGTGTTTAAAATACTACGAGGCTTTGACAATGTAGACTACAGTGACATTTTCCAACTCAGTGAGGGCACAACCAGGAATCATGGCTACAAACTTGAACTGAAGCGATACAACCGTGATCGGTGTGGTAAATTCTTTCCATACAGCATCTGCGGTACTTGGAACGCGCTTCCTGCTGATGTAGTCAACAGCAACTCTGTGGATCAGTTCAAGTCCAGATTAGACAAAGTCTTAAATCACCGTTTAGGTGTTTAAGCCGTTGTGTGAGTGTTCCTTGATGGTTTCACATGACACATTCAAGGACGGTCACATACTTGCACAACTAAACCCACAGGTACCCTCTTTGTATGGATCGTAAGGTCTTCTAGGGTACTTCTTTTCCTTGTAACTCCTTGTAAGCCTACGTGGTCAGGTTGTACCGTGTGAACTCCCCTGGTCTCCCCACCTCACCAAGTCATTGAGTACGTTTGTTGAGAGGCGGGGTAGGTTATTTCCAACATCTTTGTTATTTCAGCAGGTCCCGCAAAGACATGATGGGGTTGATCCCACAGTGGTATAAATTATAATTGGTTAGCTTCCCAACCAACCACACTTGTAAGGCTTCATTGTTTTCCAAAAGCTGAGTATCCACATCCACAAAATCTATCAAAACAGTTAGATAATGATGATCACTGCATAATTTACTCACAAAATTCATTAAATAATTCACCCACAAGTCATATAGGCCTACATGGCTTCGATGAGATTTGTGGTAGTCGTAGTTTTTCACGAACCAACAACGGAATCATTAACAAAAAAAAAGCCACTAACTTAGAAATTATAGCCTAGCCTTATAGTGAAACCATAAGGTAATACCGGGCTAAATATCGCGTATAATCCGCTGTGTCATGGGACTTTCATAATGTTTCATCAGTTGTATTTTAATCTTCGGACAAAACCTCGGCACAACTATAGACGCTCATATTGTAAAGTGATGGTCTAATGTACTGCAACCTGGTGAATAAAAGCGAGCTATTTGAGTTAATTTTATGAACCAAAATTGCACACACCAACAGCTATAGTTTCGGATCATTTTTCGAAGCCATCTCATTGGAAGGTGTTGCAGTACATTAGACCATCACTGTACACACGTAGGTCCTATGGGATTTTTACACACATGATGGTCTTGCTGCCTAGCCTATAAGCTCTTGTGTTAAGCGTCGTCTGTTGTGTGTACACGTGGGGCCTTTGTCTGAAGGTCATGGTTAGATAGGTGTGGTTCTGTGGGTTTAAGAGGGTTTACCAAGGTTCAAAACTGATCCCAAGAATGTATGTAGGCTGTAATAACGTTGTGTAAAGGATGAAGTGAGAGTTATGGTAGAGGAACGAGAGAAGGAGTGAGGCTGGAGTTTTGTGAGTGCAGTAAGGGTTCCCAAAAATGAATGTCAGCCAGTCAGGAGGTAAATAATGATGTTAAAGTACACACACACACGTCACACTTCATCTATACACACACACACACGTCACACTTCATCTATACACACACACACACACGTCACACTTCATCTATACATACACACACACGTCACACTTCATCTATACATACACACACCTGTCACACTTCATCTATACATACACACAACTGTCACACTTCATTTATACATACACACACCTGTCACACTTCATCTATACATACACACACACGTCACACTTCCTTTATACACACACACACCTGTCACACTTCATCTATACATACACACACCTGTCACACTTCATCTATACATACACACACACGTCACACTTCATCTATACATACACACACACCTGTCACACTTCATCTATACACACACACACACGTCACACTTCATCTATACACACACACACACACGTCACACTTCATCTATACATACACACACATGGCACACTTCATCTATACATACACACACACGTCACACTTCATCTATACATACACACACACCTGTCACACTTCATCTATACATACACACACACGTCACACTTCATCTATACACACACACACACCTGTCACACTTCATCTATACATACACACACACGTCACACTTCATCTATACATACACACACCTGTCACACTTCATCTATACATACACACACCTGTCACACTTCATCTATACACACACACACACCTGTAATACTTCATCTATACATACACACACCTGTCACACTTCATCTATACACACACACACACCTGTCACACTTCATCTATACATACACACACACGTCACACTTCATCTATACATACACACACACACGTCACACTTCATCTATACACAAACACACACCTGTCACACTTCATCTATACATACACACACACCTGTAATACTTCATCTATACATACACACACCTGTCACACTTCATCTATACACACACACCTGTCACACTTCATCTATACATACACACACCTGTCACACTTCATCTATACATACACACACACACACATGGCACACTTCCTTTATAAACACAAACACAACTGTTACACTTAATCTATACATACACACACCTGTCACACTTCATCTATACATACACACACACACATGGCACACTTCATCTATACATACACACACACGTCACACTTCCTTTATAAACACAAACACACACACCTGTCACACTTCATCTATACATACACACACACACATGGCACACTTCCTTTACACACACACACACACACACACACAAGAAAGATAGGTAGGGGACTGGATTAGGGGGATAACACGTAGCTAACATTGTATTCTGTACTCTATGGACCCTGTTATTTTGTAGGACACATGATAGAGACAAGTGTAGGCTAATGGGGTCGGTGGGAAAGAAAAATACGCTTGTCATCTACACTACACTACACTATTCTCTCTCTCTCTCTCTCTCTCTCTCTCTCTTCATACACAGTTCCTTCAAATATACACATCTTTGTCACACTTCCTTCACACACACACACACACACACACACACAACTGTTACACTTCATACACACACATCTGTTACACTTCCTTCACACACACACACACACACATCTGCCACACCTGTTACACTTCATACACACACACATCTGTTACACACTTCCTTCACACACACACACACACACACATCTCTGCCACACTTCCTTTACACACACACACATCTCTGCCACATTTCCTTCACACACACACGTCTATCTTCTTTCTTTCACACACACACACACACACACACACCACTGTTACCGGTACACTTCCTACACACACACACACACACACACACACACACACACACACACACACACACACTCACTCCATCTCAACCAGTAGGCTAAATGATCGAGACATTGAATTTTTCTAACGTTATCTGTCATCACATTTTTTGTTTTGTTTTGTTTTCTACGACGATGACTTGTGGCAACTCTGTCGACACTGACTGACTGAAACTTATATATAGCCTGAGTCCAGCAAGGCGTTAATTAAACAAAATTTACAAGTCAAATTTACACAGTTACAATTATTTACGGCAGGTGAGTGAGCACTTTCGGGATACGTGTGTGTGTGTGTGTGTAGGTCTGTGTGTATGTGTGTGTAATAGGTGAATGTGAAGTACTGTATGTATGTAAGTATTATTAAGGTGTGTGCGTGTGTAAAATATGTACATGTCATGTCTGTGTGTGTGTGTGTTTAAAATGGGTACATATACTGTGTGTATGTATGCGTGTGTGTAAAATAGGTACATGTACTGTCTGTATGTTTGTGTGTATATGTGTGATGATCCTAACATGCATCTCACCATTATAATACATTACGAGAGAGAGAGAGAGAGAGAGAGAGAGAGAGAGAGAGAGAGAGAGAGAGATCCATGTACTGAGAAAGAGGTTTATTGAGAGAGAGAGAGAGATCCATGTACTGAGAAAGGTTTATTGAGAGTGAAATCCATGTACTGAGAGAGAGAGAGAGAGAGAGAGAGAGAGAGAGAGAGAGGTAGTGAAGGTGGTGGAGGATATAATTGTGTGATGTGTGTGTGTGTATTTATTTTACACCGAATCACTGAGGACTAACACCCGTAGTTTTAAAACATTTGAGGGCCCTTACTGGAGCTCTATGAACCCTCCAAACTACTCCAGACAACAGATTCCCTATTCGAAACACTGAAGCGTTTTGTGGACCTGAATTATTTGGAGGGTTCATAGAGCTCCAGTAAGGGCCCTCAAATGTTTTAAAACTACGGGTGTAAGCACTAACCAGCAACAGCTAGCTAGGTGCCTCTCCTCTGCTAATACCACGAGGCCTCATCATGACTTGTCTCATTTTTACCTTCTCTCTCTCTCTCTCTCTCTCTCTCAGTACATGGATTTCACTGTCAGGACATCTCTCTCTCTCTCAGTACATAGATCTCTCTCTCTCAGTACATACATCTCTCTCTCTCTCTCTCTCTCTCTCAGTACATAGATCTCTCTCTCTCTCTCAGTACATAGATCTCTCTCTCTCTCTCTTTCAGTACATACATCTCTCTCTCTCTCTCTCTCAGTACATACATCTCTCTCTCTCTCTCTCAGTACATACATCTCTCTCTCTCAGTACATACATATCTCTCTCTCTCTCTCTCTCTCTCTCTCTCTCTCTCTCTCTCTCTCCGATTAACAAAGTAATGGTATTCTTCTTATTATTATTTTTAAAGGACTCGGTTTACTCCAATTTTTCGTCTTGCCACGTCAGAATGGAGGACTAATGATTCCTCCAATCTATGCGATGAAACAAATCCCCTGGTTGATTGTATAGTTTTGAAGGAATCAGAAGCCTTCAAGTTATAGGTAGTCAGTAATATCGCCTCCCTTCCTTTAAATTACACGTCTGAGAGATGTAACCTTCTTTTTAATAAGTCTTTTCCCAGTATA
>JAWZYT010003604.1:57500-77500 GCA_034508575.1 Petrolisthes manimaculis | reverse complement strand
ACACACACACACACAAACACACACTCCTATAGTTCCTGCTCCTTGAGAACACACACACACACACACACACACACACAAAAGAACGCCTATATAATATGCATTCACCATGAGGGGGCAGGAAAACACACACACACACATATGTATAAACTATCAAATTATGAAACACACACACACACACACACACACACACACCTATATAAACTAACAATCAAATTATGAGAGAACACACACACACACACACCTATATAAACTAACAATCAAATTATGAGAGAACACACACACACACACAGACACGAACGATACATGATACAGTGTTGTAAGTGTGTGTGTGTGTGTGTGTGTGTCAAGTGGTGTGTCAGGTTTTGTGTGTTGAAGCTTGCGCCTTTTTACGTGTGTGTGTGTGTGTGTGTGTGTGTCAAGTGTGTGTGTATATGTATAAGCTCTAGCCTGTTTACATGTGTGTAGGTGTGTGTGTGTGTGTGTGTGTGTGTGTTTTATTATTGTTCGTTATTTGTGAGGTGGCTACAAAAGAAAGAAAAGTGAAAAAAGATGTAGTTTGTTGACAGGCAGACTGTAAAATAGTATTACTATCTGCTTGTCAACAAACTATAACTTTTGCTCACTTTCCTTCCTGTTGTAGGCATACCAGATTCACGTGTGGGCAACTGTACCAAGAGTATATCTAATTATTAACCCCTAAACCCACATAATTATAGAGTAAACAGCTTTTCGTGACGTCAGAGAAAGAGAGAGAGAGAGAGACTAGTGAATATGTAGCATAATCTCCATACACACACACACACACACACACACCCACAAAGGCCTTCCCATCTCACAATCTAGGGTACAGACAATACAGTAGGCTACATTATAGTAACTGTGTCTGTCATGGGTAACATTAGGGAAAAGTCCCAACATTTTACGCCTTACCAATGAAAACACACACACCATTTCGACATGTGTGTGTGTGTGTGTGTAAAAGTATTAGTATTAGCTAATATTCTTGTTTATATTACTGCATGTTGATCGGTTAGGTTAGCTACGGTAAGGTTTGGTTAGATTAGGTTAGATTACTGCATGTTGATGGGTTAGGTTAGTTACGGTAAGGTTTGGTTAGATTAGGTTAGATTACTGCATGTAGATTGGTTAGGTTAGCTACGGTAAGGTTTGGTTAGATTAGGTTAGATTACTGCATGTAGATTGGTTAGGTTAGCTACGGTAAGGTTTGGTTAGATTAGGTTAGACCAACAAAAGCAATCTGTCATGGTTAGATTAGGTTAGACCAACAAAAACAGTCTGTCATGGTTAGATTAGGTTAGATTAGGATTGATTAGGTTAGACCAACAAAAACACTGTGTCATGGTTAGATTAGATTAGGTTAGATTAGGTTATACCAACAAAAACAATCTGTCATGGTTAGGTTAGGTTAGGTTAGGTTAGGTAAGGTTAGGTTAGACCAACAAAAACACTGTCTGTCGAGGTTAGGTTAGGTTAGGTTAGGTTAGGTTAGGTAAGATTAGGTTAGATCAACAAAAATGGTACCATATCTGTCGTCATAATAATTGGCTAACTATATATATTTTATCAGAGAAGTTTATAATTTATTCTCTGGATATATTGTAATTTTTTTTATGGTGAATGTGTGTTTTATTCTCCTTTATGTAATTTTGTGGAGTAGTGTCATTATATAATACATATCTACTTATATCAGTGTGTTGTGGCCTTGCTTGATAAAGGACACACACACACACACACACACATATATATATATATTAAAATGACGTATAACTCCCAGTCCATAATAATTATAAGCTTAGGTAAGACATAAATATAATTATTATATACTATTAAATTACATAATCCATTATATAAATATTAGAGACGTGAGATGGCAAAGGAATTTCGAATCAGAAATAGTTATAAATAGGTTAATATTCACTTAATTAAGAAGGAAGGTAATAATACACTTTTGGTAAATCTGGAGCAAATGATTCCTCTGACATTTTCCAAGCAACAGGATACCATTATTTTTGTTCATCTGTTCCTGTTTCCCGGCATATTTTGGAGGCATCAAGACACTCCAATGTACTGTACTAAACGTGTATTACCTAGTAAAGTGATGGTCTAATGTACTGCAACACCTTCCAATGAGATGGCTTCGAAAAATGATCCGAAACTATAGCTGTTGGTGTGTGCAATTTTGGTTCATAAAATTAACTCAAATAGCTCGCTTTTATTCACCAGGTTGCAGTACATTAGACCATGACTTTACCTACCCTCTCAAGGTCGATTCTAAAGTCGTTGGTATAAAATAGTTTGTAAGCACACAAACGAAAGAATCTTAATTAATTAGCCGTGCAAATAACTTATGGTTGAATTATTTAATGAATTGGGTGAGTAAACAATGCAGTGATCATCATTATCTCACTGTGTGTCTCTGAGACCTGGCGAGCTATACTAGAGGGGGCTCCGGCCCCTGCTCTGCCCCAATATCGTGGAGAGAGGGCTACCCATGCTAGGAAGGTCGCCAGTGAGAGACCAGACTAAATAGTTCCCATCTTTCAGTTCTTCAACTATCGCTCTTTTCATTTTATTTCCTTCCTGCTTGCTGTCACACCTCTCTATCACCTTTTTCTGGCGCTGTAGGACCTCGATGTTGCGGCGCCTAATATCCATCAATCAATCAATCAGCTTAATTTTGGAAAATAATGAAGCCTTACAAATAAATAGGACTATGGAATCAACCCACAGCTGTAGACAACAAAACAGACGTTGCCAGATGTACGATGTTCTCCGTGGCATACGTGAACATTTTTTTTGGCCAATCATCATGACTTGGGAAAACTCGACTTGTTTGTGTACCCACCACCCACCTCCTCAACCAGTCCCTTATTTAATCATTAACTCCAGTGATTCTATTATTTCCCTTATAATACAGGTAGTTCATTAATGATCTTCAATTAACTGTTAACATAATGTAAGAAAATCAAGGTCGATAACTTATCAAATTTACCGATGATGATTTATTGATGATGATGATGATGATGATGGCGTGGAGTGACTTGCCTAAAGTAGGGAATATCACCATGAGTCGACACATCCGGAGCCAGTCTGGGAAAATCTACGGGGTTTATACGTCTTAATTGTTACGTTACTCCATCTCTTCTTCCTATATAGCTCTTTCTTCCTTCATTCTTCCTCTTCCTTCCTTCATTCATTCTTCCTCTTCCTTCCTTCCTTCATTCTTCGGTCTCCTCCCATCACTTTATCTCTTATTTACTCCTTCCTCCTTCCTCTTCCTTCCTTCCTTCATTCTTCGGTCTCCTCCCATTACTTTATCTCTTATTTACTCCTTCCTCCTTCCTCTTCCTATCTTCCTTCTTCGGTCTCCTCCCATCACTTTATCTCTTATTTACTCCTTCCTCTTCCTTCCTTCCTTCATTCTTCGGTCTCCTCCCATCACTTTATCTCTTATTTACTCCTTCCTCTTCCTTCCTTCATTCTTCGGTCTCCTCCCATCACTTTATCTCTTATTTACTTCTTCCTCCTTCCTCTTCCTTCCTTCATCCTTCGGTCTCCTCCCATCACTTTATCTCTTATTTACTCCTTCTCCTTCCTCTTCCTTCCTTCATCCTTCGGTTTCCTCCCATCACTTTATCTCTTATATTTACTCCTTCTCCTTCCTCTTCCTTCCTTCATTCATTGTTCGGTCTCCTCCCATCACTTTATCTCTTATTTACTCCTTCCTCCTCCTTCCTTCCTTCTCCTGTCTCCTCCCATCACTTTATCTCTTATTTACTCCTTCCTCCTTCCTCTTTCTTCCTTCCTTCTCCTGTCTCCTATATACCTTCCCTCTTCTCCTCCCTCTCCTTCCTTCTCTTTCCTCCTCTCTCCTTCCCTCCCACCCACAGTATGACCTCGGTGAGATGCTTAAATATTATTATCATGTGGTTTTCCCCTGTTTGTGCCACATAACAACATTTTGCTGTCCTTGGCGTAAATTATAATATTGTGGCAGACTTTTTATGAGGTGATTCATGGGTGTAATTACTGCATGAAATAGCTAGGTTTAATTTAGTCCGATCAGTACATCATCATCAGTCTGTGCTTAGTTAATTCCCTTGTTCCACTCTGACACACACACGCACACACACCCGGGGCCGGATACTCAAAACGGGTTGTAACTTAAGACGTCTGATCTCATTTGGGACGTCTGATCTCACTTCCGACGTCGGATCTTACGAACAATTTAGGATGTTGTATTTCGTGTCGTAAGACAAGATACTCAAAACAAATTTCCGACGTCCTAATCGGTTCGTAACTACTTAAGACTGTCTTTTCCTCTAGGACATCGGAAAATCTTCAGCCAATCAGGTGGCGTCTTTCATGTGGATCCAGCCAATGAAAAGCAAGGAATGCCACAGTGCCAATATGGACCCCATCAGCTGTGTTGTGTAAACATAAAGTGATGCTGGGACGTGAGAAGAGTGTGATGCAGTGACAATAGTATTATCTCTCTCTTATCGCCTACAGAGAGACTGTCAACAGCATTAGTAACGTCGCAATAACCAAGGAAAGGAGTGAAATGAGAGTGACAGGTAAGTTCTTAGTAACATCATTGACTATTGACGTTCATAATAACCATTAAATATTAGTTTTTCTATGATATTTATGTACTATATTGCCATTGTGCAGTAGATTGTTTCTTCCATTGTTACTAGTAGGCATATATAACGGGTTGCCACAATTAAGTCCCAGCTGTAGTCTGCTGTGGTTCTGAGGTTTGGTTAGATCAGGTTAATTACCAAAATTTGACTTGGGAAAAAACATATTAGAGAACTGCATTAGCATAAATATTTGTTGTTGTTGTTCTTGCATTATACATTTAAGTGTGCATCAAAATATTTGTTAACTCATCCTAAATACATTAGGTTAGGTTAGGTATGTAATTAAAGAAATGTTGGGGTACAATATGTATGCTATTCTAAGTGATCATTAAATACTGTATGATGTAGGATAGTTTTAGGAATTCCATCAACTAATGTAATGTATTGAGAAAGATTGGCAGAATTATACTTCACAATACAGAAAGAAATTAAGCATTCAAGAAGCCCAATACAGTATACTGTACTGTACTAAAGTTTGATTACTTAAAGCAATGCTGCAATGATACTACTGTTCATCTTAGCTATGACTGTAATTTAATGGCTTTTACAGGTGGTGGAATACCTGACACAAAGGACTGGAAGCCTACAGAGGAGGCACTACTTGCTCTCAACGAGACAGAGGCTATTGAGGGGCACTCTGGCCCTTTCGAAAGCAAGGACGTCATTGCTGGTAAATTTGACTAATTTTTACGGAGTGCACATTGAGACAATGTTCTCTCACAAAAGATAATGGAAGAACTGTGTAGGGGATTGTCATGCCTTTCTCAGTGACTTTGTATTGTTAGGCCTGTACATTTAAGGTCTAAAATAACTTATAGAGTGCAGGGGAATGCAAGGCCCCAATTCTGTACTGTATTTGTGTCTTTTATACATACAGTATTATGGTTATTATGTGTTGTCTGTTACTACAAAAGCTCAGAGTAAACATGTTGCATTAGTACTGGATATACTGTTGTGTAACACTGCACACATTATTGTTACAGATGAGCCTCTGCCATCGACCTCTGCTGGTAGTGATGCCAGACCCATACCGTTGACAAGGACACATGATGAGCATGCACCACTACCCAGTAAGTAGATGCATAATTGGTCATGAAGATGTTGCTGAGCTTAGCTGATGTTCATTATATAATCTTCAGTAGGTTGACGAGATGCAATACATACTGTACTGTATTGAAGATGTTGTTCACTAGTGGTTCTCAAATCTTTTTTCAGCAGATGTTAGGCCAAGTGTGATTATATTTATATATGTTGGGTGACAGTGAAATGTATGTACAGTTTTACCAAAGAAACTGCAATGCAGACAGGAAACTTTGAGGAAGAAGTACTAAGCAAAAAGAAACTTAAAGGAAAAAGGCGGCCCCATGTTTATTGCTCCCACTATGCATCACAGTTCCTTTTTCATTGTAACCATATTACATAAACACAGCACTTCTTATTGTTACAGATTTTGGTGGCAGGAGTAGATGACCCAACACGCCACTTTACAATGTCTGTAGAACATATTGACTTTGAGAGTTCAGGCCTGTTAGAAAATATTCAAAGTCACGAACCATCAGAAAACATTACCATTCCCCAGACAGTGACTTTTGACCATGCCTACTGTAGATCACCACCTCCAGCATCAAGTATGAGGGCAAGTAGATCTGAGAGTCATGACACCAGTAGCCGTGTTCACAGCAGCCGTGCCTGTTCACAGCCCTGTATCAGTGACCAGATGCTGGCAGTACAGGGAGAAATTCTGCAAGTGTTGAGAGGCAGCCTCCCAAGAATTGCCTCTGCACTTGAGGAACTTACAGAGTTAGCCAAACAATGTGATACTGTGCCAAACTAATTAGGTTATTTAACAGTGTGCTGCTTCTGTACAATAAGCAGTTGAATGCAATACAGAATTATATTTTCACAAAGTCTTTATTACTGGTAATATGTTATCGAGTGTTATTGTAGCTGTACAGTGATTATGCTAACAGAACTCTCACTAACTTTAATTTTGTTTTCAAATGTGATTATATTTTAGGTGTGTCATGCTGTGATAGTATTTTAATACTGTACTGCTTTTGAACAATAAACAATTGAATGTAATCTGTAGAATTATATTTTCACAAACACTTTATTACGGTTAAAATGTAGTTTTGAGTGATATTGGGATAAGTAGGAGATGTAGTAATTAACAACAATGTATTTATTTAAATTTACCAAGTTTATTTCATGTAAAGAAATTATCTACAATATCGAGCCCGAAGACGACTGTTATTCCAGATGAAGGAGTCGTGGGTACTGCCAGGGTATCTCATACTATAATGCTAAATTATTTTCTCACTGGTGCAAACACACTGCACATTCAGGGAGTGATAGCCTTTCCTATTAATATATACTTGTGGATTTATATTTGTAGCCTTGATAGGTATATGAGTACCATCAAGGGCTCCAATCACTCAGGGAAAACCATTCACTGCATGGAATACTCTGCAGGCTCTGCCAATTTCCACAATACCTGAGGGCATCTTTATTTCTACTCTTGCCTTCTCAGCCAACAAATGTACTACAGCAGATTTCACCACTCTACTCACACTTGCTTGAGTCACTCCAGCAGAATCTCCAATCACACTTTGAAAGGTTCCACTAGTTAGCTAATACTCGTAGAGTTACTAACACTTGGGTGTGTGTTGGTATACCATGAGATCTCCTCTTTTGTCGACGAACATATGGGTCAATTGGCAAGTTCCTGGCACAAATTTAATTAAGATTTCTTGATGAGGAAATCTATAATAGCGAAGTAAGTGTTCTTCACTAACATGTAGAGGGTCCAATGGATCCCTATACACTCTTTCCCTCCGTAGGCGACGCCTATTCTCATATGCAAACCACTATAAGTTCCATCACATTTGTAAATTAGCGCTCAACAAGTTGGTGTTCAGTTCATTCAGCTCTCCCACAACAACAAACAACAGGACGTGACGTGGGTGATGGTGTTTTGCCAACACAGCAACGGGGACTCGGGGAGAACCACAGGAGAATTGACAAAAATATATACGTTTTCTATGTGTTTCGGGTCTTAACTCACTTGTGACAGGGTCGCGCGGATTGTAAATCCGCGTGTCTTAAGACCTCACAAGATGGCTGCCCACAGTGCCGAATTTTTTTTGAGTATAAGGTCTTAATGTTTTGAGTATGTGGACCTAACTCGCCTGGGGAAGTTAGGACGTCCCAAATGAGATAGGACGTCTTAAATTGCTTTGAGAATCCGGGCCCTAGCTACTAAATAGACATATGATTAACTCTCAGTCCGTAAGAGTAGGCAAGAATTTATAGTTAGCCTACTGTACAGTGTTGAACAGGGAATACACATAGATTACAATAGCTAGGCTACTATCACACAAACGTTACACAGATAAATGATAATAAATTGCTTTAACTACATGCATATATGTGCCACAGATGCTGAAAAGCAATATTATAGTTACATACAGTGTATAGTAAAAATCATGGAGGTATAATATTATTTGTGTGTTGTGAAAAATAATGAAGCAGAGAGAAATGTACAGGATGTAATAATTATAACGCTAACCACTTCACCAAATTACTGCTTGTTTTATAAATACTATATGATGTAATAATTATAACGCTAACTAACCACTGCACCAAATTAATTACGGCTTGTTTTATAAATACGATATTAGCTGAGAAATCGTATGGTTTACCTATATATGTGCTGTATGTACTGTACCCACAAGAAATTTCTACCATTTAATAATAATAATAATAATAATAATAATAATAATAATTTCATCACAATATAATTCCGCTGAGTGTTGATAAAAAAAAATAGTTTACACCTTATGGTTCTATATCTGCCTTTGTTATTTTATTTATTTAACTAACACCATGCACAAACAAAAGTACATTTATTTATTGATTACATTTTATGGTTATAATAATATTATAATAACTTATATATTTTTCCAGACTTGTTGATGGTGAATATTTGGATCCGTTGAAAAGATGAAAACAGGGAAATTGATCTATTTTAATTAAGAATTTTGAAGATTATTTTACAGTAAACAGGAAAATGTTTACCAGATGAAATAAATACCAGAAAGAATTAGGGAATTATTGAGGTAAAATGAGACATTCTAAAAAGGCGAAGTTAATAAATATGTTGTTGTTTAAGCAAATTTGGCAACACTGTCAACAACAACAACAACAACTGAAAAACACAACAAGTAGAAGTCTAGAAGAGCCATAATTTAATGTGTTTATATAGGAGTTTTGGCCTAACTGTCATTACCACTGTACTGCATCAGTGTTATGTACGTATAGGGATGTATTACACTGTGTATGTTATTAATGGAGTCCAATGTTCAGTATTGTTCACCTCGTTATTGTTGTTCGCTCGGTGTTATGCAATGTTCGGTATTTTTACAGTAAACCTGGGTTCAGTAAAACGTATATATTAGTATGTTTTACCACTAAGTAGGACCATTCTAAGACTATTTTCTTCAATGGCGTTTCACTCGGAAATGCCCCGTTTTCGAGATATGCCCAGTTTTCATACCCCATACCAACTTGGGGGACAGACTGCGAATACGGGGTTTTGGGTGGGGGAAAATGCTATCAGTGTTGGAAATGTTGTAATATTCACGCCACTTGTGGCTGTATTGGCTATATTTTGTTTTGGGAATACTGTGTTTGAGCGTCCTGTATCCATCTATGTTCCTGGATATTTACCCGGTAACTTCTTCTATTTGTTATACCGGTTTTATGCCCAGGTTAGGCCCGGTAGTTAGCCCAGGTTAGGTCCCGGTAGTCTGTCGTGGTCTAGGTTAGGTTAGGTCAGGTTAGGTAATACTAATTCCCAAAATAACCATTTTATTTGAATATCTAGCCCAACCCAAGCCAACACGTGTTGTAACGCTGCTGTTTGGGCTATAATTGTATTTTATTGTATTGGTCTCGAAAACTTTGTTATTTCGCTTTTATTTTCGGTTTGAAGTGTTTATTTAAGACAATTACATATCATAAAGGCAACGCCATAGTATACAGCGTGTTTTCCCCCATCCAAAACCCCGTATTCCCAGGCTCTCCCCCAAGTTGGTATGGGGTATGAAAACTGGGCATATCTCGAAAACGGGGCATTTCCGAGAGAAACACCATTGAAGAAAATAGTCTTAGAATGGTCCTAATTAGTGGTAAAACATACTAATATATACGTTTTACTGAACCCAGGTTTACTGTAAATTTACCCAATGTTCTTATGTTCACCTCGTTGTTATTGTTCATTCGGTGTTATGTAATGTTCACCTCGTTATTGTTCACTCGGTGTTTTGCTATTACTATTTATAATGCGTAACTTTCGTGTTTAATCCTATTAAACAATCTCCGACATACAACACATATTAAAACTACAAGTTAACCATAAAAGTATTGCATTAGAAGTGAAATATGTATAAATACAGTTACTCTTTTTTTTTTATTGCAGTAATCTTTTTTTGCATGTTATACATTTTATAATGTACTGTTGCCAAAAAAGGTATTGCGACAACTATATTGATATATACAACATTAAGTATATTAATGTCCATAGTTGTTTGTAGGGATATATATAAGTATATATTACACAAGGATATGTATATTTCCTTCTGTTATACATGCTTATAAGTGTGTATTACAGAAGGATATGTATATTTCCTTCTGTTATACATGCTTATAAGTGTGTATTACAGAAGGATATGTATATTTTCTTCTGTATATACATGCTTATAAGTGTGTATTACAGAAGGATATGTATATTTCCTTCTGTATATACATGCTTATATATAGTCCCTACAAATAGCTGTGGATATTACTAGAGTTAAAGTTGTATCAAAATTTGTAGCAATACCTTTTTTAGCAACTGTACATCTACTGAAATTTGTAGAGGAGTTGTGAAGGAAGCTAACAACTCATTTAGTTATATTTTTACAGACTATTATCAAACAATTTTTACTATAGAATGTGAACACTCCTTAAACATAAGCTATTATATTTTACTCCTGTGCAACATCCTTTGTCTTATAATTTTTATAATGTACAGTATTTTGAGTAACACCAAGTACAGTCGGCAAAAAAAGTACTGGAACCACCCCTATTGCCAGTGCTTTGTAGAGTTGGTAAGCCTGTTCCACTGGTGATAATACCTATTGTATACTTATTTTATACTCATTGTATAATACTACAGTTATAATATGTGTTATGAATAGGTGTATTATTGGTGTATATTGGTGTATAATGGGTGTATTATTGTCCCTGAACAGGTACACTTGGGCTGACTTAGCAGGTGTACCAACCCTACTGTGATAAAAATTCTAAAATTAATGGAGGGGTGGTTCCATTACTTTTTTTGCCAACTGTACACCGGTAACTTGATATTTCAGTTGGTTTGTGGAGTAAAAGTCTTACCTGGCCAAGTGTCTGGACGTGTGTGTGTGTGTGCGTGTGTGTGGAGACGGACATCGCCAAACCGAGCCTTATCGTCGACCGTCAGAAGGTTCAAGATGCCTTCCTCAGACGAAGAACCAGAACCCAAAAAGGCCAAGCAGAGCGAGAGTGACTTGGATATTCACACCCGACTGCCGAGAGAGAGAAAAGAGGTGCTTATGATTATTATTATTATCCCTTAGGCATGTCGAGAGAACCGATGTAGTTTGTTATTCCTAATACATACCATGTTAGAGTGTTGAAGTGGGTAGAGAAAGTGATGCATAGTTGGAGGAAAGGTATAGACAAGTGGGTTGAAGCAGTCTTTATATTCACAAATAATTTAACACTTATCACTTAACACAGGCCCAGTAGATCACTTTTAATATCAGAAACCTGAGTAAACATTTGATCTTCAATGAGGGACTAAATATAAAATGAAATGGGAGATACAAGTGTTAATTTATTAGCATTATATCAAGGGGCCTATTGTATGTACTAGTAGAGAAATAGGTAGCTGGTACACAACCAAGTCTTTTTTAGCAGTACGAAATTAGTGATAGATTTTGTACTAGTAGAGAAATAGGTAGATGATACACAGCCAAGTCTTTACTAAGCAGTACGAAATTAGTGATAGATTTTGTACTAGTAGAGAAATAGGTAGATGGTACACAACCAAGTCTTTACTAAGCAGTACGAAATTAGTGATAGATTTTGATAGATTTTTTTGTCCCGATCGATTGCAGATGGCAGAGATCGTGACCAAGTTCAAATTCAACAAGAAACGCGTACAGATGCTGAGCAAAGTGGACGAGGTTCCCGACTGTGACGGCGTCGTGTACTGGATGTCACGTGACCAGCGCGTTCAGGGTTGGTAGTGAAGTACAGTATAGTCGGCAAAAAAAGTAATGGAACCACCCCTCCATTAATTTTAGAATTTTTATCACAGTAGGGTTGGTACACCTGCTAAGTCAGCCCAAGTGTACCTGTTCAGGGACAATAATACACCCATTATACACCAATATACACCAATAATACACCCATTATACACCAATATACACCAATAATACACCTATTGCCAGTGCTATGTAGAGTTGGTAAGCCTGTTCCATTGGTGATAATACCTATTGTATACTTATTGTATACTTATTTTATACTCATTGTATAATACTACAGTTATAATATGTGTTATGAATAGGTGTATTATTGGTGTATATTGGTGTATAATGGGTGTATTATTGTCCCTGTATAGGTACACTTGGGCTGACTTAGCAGGTGTACCAACCCTACTGTGATAAAATTCTAAAATTAATGGAGGGGTGGTTCCATTACTTTTTTTGCCGACTGTACAGTATAGGGGAGATGGGGTGTGGGTGAGGTGGATTACTACTGTGTCTCTATGTGTGTGTGTGTGTGTGTTTCATAATTTGATTGTTAGTTTATATACTGTAGGTGTGTGTGTGTGTTTCATAATTTGATTGTTAGTTTATATACTGTAGGTGTGTGTGTGTGTGTGTGTGTTGTTTCATAATTTGATTGTTAGTTTATATAGGTGTGTGTGTGTATGAAAATTGGAGGCTTCTGATTCCTTCTGACCGTGCCACGCAACAAGCTCCTTCCATATAGGCGGTGTTTCGTGGCAATATTTGAAGGACTCCCCTACCTCCAATTTTCTGACTACAGCACAAACCCCTCAAGACACATTCCCTAATTATCTCATGTGGAATTGGTTCTCATTCCCAGTTCTCCCAAAATGGGTTATACTGTACTGTACTTTAAATTTTTATTTTTTTAATATTCCGGCCATATACAGTATATATAGTATTGCACCTCTTTGGACTTGGCTATAGGCTGTCAGTAACTTATGATTACGATTATAGCCTACAAACTATGCCAGGAAACAGACCACAATATAAGTATCTATTTGGAAAGGTATCCTGTTGCTAGGAGTAGTTTAGAGGAATAAGTACAGTTGGACACAGGAATTGTGCTACAACCCAGGTGAAATATACTTGTCCCATTTGAGTAACCATTGTGTGTCTATTATCAGGTAGTTGCTTTTTATTACCATCCTCAATACTGACTTCTGCCCCTGGTGTCTCCTATTTGGCACTAAGGAACTTAATATTGGGAGAAATTGACCATCTTTCACTTGGGCTATACCTCGAATTCCTGTGTCCAACTATACCTTCCTAAGTATATTATCCCCTAAAAAGACATCGTAGGTAAGGCAATGGTTGATTAATATACCAATACCTTTCATTTATTTGTGTGTGCAGGTCTACTTTGGTACAATATAATAATAATAATATAATGCATATATTTTACATTAGTTACACGGGTATCCCAAGGGTTTAAATAAAAGGTCTCGGGGAAATCCCACATTGTTTTGATATTACAGTATTGTCCAATTTATTTATTATTTATTTATTTATTATTTCGTGGCCCAACAGACAACTGGGCCCTATTATTCGCCCAGCGTCTTGCCCTGAAATATGAAGTGTCTCTGCATGTTGTCTTCTGCCTGGTGCCATCCTTCCTCGGTGCAACGTACAGACACTACCACTTCATGCTCAAAGGTACTTACTTCAACTTAAGGGAAGGGTGGTTAGTTTTTAGGTTAGGTTAGGTTAGGTTAGGTTAGGTTAGGTTAGCATGGAGTGTTAGGTTAGGTTAGGGTAGCATGGAGTGTTAGGTTAGGTTAGGTTAGGGTAGTATGGAGTGTTAGGTTAGGTTAGGTTAGGGTAGTATGGAGTGTTAGGTTAGGTTAGGTTAGGTTAGGTTAGGTTAGGGTAGCATGGAGTGTTAGGTTAGGTTAGGTTAGGTTAGGTTAGGTTAGGTTAGGTTAGGTTAGGTTAGCATGGAGTGTTAGGTTAGGTTAGGTTAGCATGGAGTGTTAGGTTAGGTTAGGTTAGGTTAGCATGGAGTGTTAGGTTAGGTTAGGTTAGCATGGAGTGTTAGGTTAGGTTAGGTTAGGTTAGGTGGGGGAGTAGTAACCTAAAAACTAACCATCCTTCCCTTATTCCCCCACCTCACCTAATAATCTAAACCAAACCTAACACCCTAACCTAACCTAACCTAACCTAAAAACTAACCTAACCTAACCTAAAAACTAACCTAACCTAACCTAACCTAACCTAACCTAACCTACCCTAATCTAACCTAACCTAACTTAACCTAACCTAATCTAACCTAACCTAACCTAACCTAAAATCTAACCTAACCTAACCTAACCTAACCTAACCTAACCTGACCTGACCTGACCTGACCTAACCTAACCTGATATTTTAAAAGCATATTTCTTGTTTTTTCTTCTATATGCTATCCCAGTTATGACATTGGTTGGTAATCTTGGGTTTTTTCTCTATGTATTTGTTTATTCATTATTTTTATTCCATATGTAAATGATAAGACTACGTACCTTTCTATTTTCACAATGATTGACTAAATGCTCTGAAACCTCAAGTTCACCCTCTGTGTGTGCCCGAATCTCTGATGTCTCGCCATTCGGTTCGGTGTCGGATCATATAAAAAAAAAAAAAAAAAAAAAAAATCATAAGGACGACTGATTTCTCGAGTGATGGCATTGACAGGGCTGGAGGAGGTGGAGGAGGAGTGCCGCAAGCTGAACATCGAGTTCCACCTCCTGCTGGGTAAAGCTAAGGATTCATTGCCCAAGTTGATGGAGGAGCACCACATTGGAGGCGTCGTTACCGACTTCTCACCCCTCCGTGTTCCCAAGCAGTGGCGTCAGGATGTACTGGAGGTCATACCCAAGAACATCCCTATGTGTATGGTGGGTGAACCGGGCAGTGGCTAGGTTAAATTAGGGTTAAATTAGATTACCATAAAAAAAAAAGTAGGTACCGTAATATGTAAAAGAATTCATATATCATCCAAACTGATTTTTGGTAAATAAATTGGAAAGTTATCACCTTATACACTCTTCTTAAGGGGGTGTGGGAATAGGGGGACAGGCATGGGGGGGGGGGACTGGGTGGGTGCGGGAATAGGGGGACAGGCTTGGGGGGGGTAGAAAGCCTGTCCCCTACTCCCGCACCCCCTAATCCCCGGCAAGCCTGTCCCACTACTCCCGCACCCCCACAAAAACCCCGCATCAACCTTGTACTGTATGTCCTTATCTGTCAAGTCAGTATGTTTTGACAAAGATAAGTGGTGTGTCCATCGCCCAGCATTATTTTAAGGACCCTGTGATCGTGTATATAAAGTAGAGGCTTCTGATTCCTCCTAACCAAGCTACGAAACAAACTCCTTCCATACGGGTGGCGTTTCCTGGCAATGTTTGAAGGACTCCCCAAACCTCCTATTTTCTTACTATGTACATCACAGGGTCCTTAATTAATGATGTATTCAGTCTCTTATTTCCACTGATACAAAATAAGGGAATGAGGATAAGTAAGGGACTTCGCTCTTCCAAATGTACGACAAGCCTCAGAGCTGAACCCCTTGTAACCTGTCAGTAACCTTACAGAATTAGATGGGTAAGTAAGTATGGGTATGCTGTCTCTTCTGTCTGTATTCTGCTTACATTATTCACCCTTTGAAAAATGGGATATGGGGTTTTGATGATGATGATTTGTTTGGACATGTAGAGAGAATGTAAGGTGAAGAGTTTGTAAAGAAGGTGTATGGAAGTGAAGTTGTGGGCTGTGGTGTGAGAGGCAGACCACCAGTTAGATGGCAGAATAGAGTGGAAGAGTATGTAAAGGAGAGAAACGTGAGGGTCAGAGGAGGGTTTGAGCAAGTAAGGAGGGAGTGTTGGAACAGGGAAAACTGGAGACACTTCTGCCGTGGCCACCCCTTTGGAGGGAGTTCCCGGAGGGAACGAGGCGTCAGAGCTATAGATAGATAGATAGATAGATGATGATGATAATGTAAGTGAAACTAAAAAATTTGAAAGTTATGATGAATTTTATGGGATTTTAATAGAAAATAAAATGGTAAATATATTTCCAGGTTGACGCGCATAACGTGGTTCCGTGTTGGGTGGCGTCGGACAAACAGGAATATTCGGCCAAGACCATACGCAGGAAGATCACCGACAAATTGCCTGATTTCCTGACCAAGTTCCCCACAGTGGCGAGACATCCACACACCAGCAAATATAAGGCTAAGGTCAGTTTGAGAAATATAAGGCTAAGGTCAGTTTGAGACATCCACACACCAGCAAATATAAGGCTAAGGTCAGTTTGAGACATCCACACACCAGTAAATATAAGGCTAAGGTCAGTTTGAGACATCCACACACCAGCAAATATAAGGCTAAGGTCAGTTTGAGAAATATAAGGCTAAGGTCAGTTTGAGACATCCACACACCAGCAAATATAAGGCTAAGGTCAGTTTGAGACATCCACACACCAGTAAATATAAGGCTAAGGTCAGTTTGAGACATCCACACACCAGCAAATATAAGGCTAAGGTCAGTTTGAGAAATATAAGGCTAAGGTCAGTTTGAGACATCCACACACCAGCAAATATAAGGCTAAGGTCAGTTTGAGACATCCACACACCAGTAAATATAAGGCTAAGGTCAGTTTGAGACATCCACACACCAGCAAATATAAGGCTAAGGTCAGTTTGAGAAATATAAGGCTAAGGTCAGTTTGAGACATCCACACACCAGCAAATATAAGGCTAAGGTCAGTTTGAGACATCCACACACCAGTAAATATAAGGCTAAGGTCAGTTTGAGACATCCACACACCAGCAAATATAAGGCTAAGGTCAGTTTGAGAAATATAAGGCTAAGGTCAGTTTGAGACATCCACACACCAGCAAATATAAGGCTAAGGTCAGTTTGAGACATCCACACACCAGTAAATATAAGGCTAAGGTCAGTTTGAGACATCCACACACCAGCAAATATAAGGCTAAGGTCAGTTTACTTTATTATTTTTTTATATTTCTACATAACAGTATATAATGCTAACTCCTATCTTACTTTTTTTTATATTTCTACATAACAGTATATAATGCTAACTCCTATCTTACTTTTTATATATTTCTACATAACAGTATATAATGCTAACTCCTATCTTACTTTTTTATATTTCTACATAACAGTATATAATGCTAACTCCTATCTTACTTTTTTATATTTCTACATAACAGTATATAATGCTAACTCCTATCTTACTTTTTATATATTTCTACATAACAGTATATAATGCTAACTCCTATCTTACTTTTTATATATTTCTACATAACAGTATATAATGCTAACTCCTATCTTACTTTTTTATATTTCTACATAACAGTATATAATGCTAACTCCTATCTTACTTTTTTATATTTCTACATAACAGTATATAATGCTAACTCCTATCTTACTTTTTTATATTTCTACATAACAGTATATAATGCTAACTCCTATCTTACTTTTTTATATTTCTACATAACAGTATATAATGCTAACTCCTATCTTACTTTTTTATATTTCTACATAACAGTATATAATGCTGTATTGTATTCCTGTATTCTTCCTGTATTGTATTCATATTGATTCATTGGACTGATAATGTTCCCTCAATGATCAGCCTGTGGACTGGGAGGTGACCGAGAAGTCCATAGAGGTGGACCGCACCGTGGGTCCCGTGGAGTGGGCCAACCCCGGGACTCACTCAGGCCTCGACAACCTCAACGAATTCTGCCTCAACCGTCTACGGAAGTATGCTGACCAGCGCAACAACCCCAATGTCAAGGCCCTTAGTAACATGTCCCCATGGCTACACTTTGGTAATTTGACACTTTTATTACACTTTGGTAATTTGGCACTGTTATGTGTTCATTTGGCACTGTTATGTGTTCATTTGGCACTGTTATGTGTTCATTTGGCACTGTTATGTGTTCATTTGGCACTGTTATGTGTTCATTTGGCACTGTTATGTGTTCATTTGGCACTGTTATGTGTTCATTTGACACTGTTATGTGTTCATTTGACACTGTTATGTGTTCATATATATTTTCAGCCTATCAGCTGCCATTTACTAATAAACCGTATATTATTATTATTATTATTATATTCTGTCTGGGGTAGATGGTATGAACTGACTTGCCTCTCCATTCACCTATACTATACAGGGTTGGTCAGTTAACAGTAGCTAGAATAAACTGGTAAAAAAAAACTCTGAATACTGCAATAGCCTCATATCTTCAATTATTGGTGAGTTGTACTTGGAAATAATTCAATTGTCCCAGTATCTAGTATTGTTCAGTGTTTGTAATTAGGGGAGGTGGCCGAGTGGTTAGTGTTCTGGACTCATACCCTAGAGGTCGGGAGATCGATCCTCTCAGGTGAGGGCCTCAGAATATTTACTCTTCCGATTTGAGTATCAGGCACTAACTATAAGGCCACCGAACGTCGTAAAACACCCTCACTGGTACCATAACACACACACTGGTACCATAACACACACACTGGTACCATAACACACACACTGGTACCATAACACACACACTGGTACCATAACACCCTCACTGGTACCATAACACACTCACTGGTACCATAACACACTCACTGGTACCATAACACACACACTGGTACCATAACACACACACTGGTACCATAACACCCTCACTGGTACCATAACACCCTCACTGGTACCATAACACACACACTGGTACCATAACACACTCACTGGTACCATAACACACACACTGGTACCATAACACCCTCACTGGTACCATAACACCCTCACTGGTACCATAACACACTCACTGGTACCATAACACCCTCACTGGTACCATAACACCCTCACTGGTACCATAACACACACACTGGTACCATAACACACACACTGGTACCATAACACCCTCACTGGTACCATAACACCCTCACTGGTACCATAACACACTCACTGGTACCATAACACACTCACTGGTACCATAACACACTCACTGGTACCATAACAGCTGCAGTATTTGGGAATTACCCTCACTTTCCTCTCTCTGTGGCTGGGTACCAGTTCGGAAGTCGTGACGAGTGTGTGTGTGTGTGTGTGAGCAGCAGTTGACCTGGGCCACGATAACGGGCTAGATTAAGCCTATGTCCAGTGTCGGATCATATATAAAAAAAAAAAAAAAAAAAAAAAAAAAAAAAAAGTCATTCTAATTTCACCAACTTGCAGTCATTCTAATTTCACCAACTTGCAGTCATTCTAATTTCACCAACTTGCAGTCATTCTAATTTCACCAACTTGCAGTCATTCTAATTTCACCAACTTACAGTCATTCTAATTTCACCAACTTGCAGTCATTCTAATTTCACCAACTTGCAGTCATTCTAATTTCACCAACTTGCAGGTCAAGTGTCAGCTCAGCGTTGTGTGCTGGAGGTCAAGCGTTACAAGAAGAAGCTGCGTGATGGCGTGGAGGGATTCGTAGAGGAGGCAGTAGTGAGACGAGAACTGGCTGATAATTACTGCCACTATCAGCCCAAGTATGACCAGATGGAAGGAGCGTATAAGTGGGCCTTTGACACACTCGACAATCATCGGTCAGTGATTGTACAGTTGGACACAGGAATTTGTGGTACAGCCCAAGTGAAAGATGGTCAATTTCTCGCAATATCAACTTCCTTAGTGTCAAATAGGAGACATCAGGGGCAGAAGTCAGTATTGAGGATGGTGTGTGTGTGTGTTCCTTAGTGCCAAATAGGAGCCATCAGGGGCAGAAGTCAGTATTGAGGAAGGTAATTTAAAGCAACTACCTGATAATAGACACTGGTTACTCAAATGGGACAAGTATCTTTCACCTGGGCTGTAGCACCCATTCCTGTGTCCAACTGTACCATGCTTGTAACACTGTACACACACACACACACACACACACACACACACACATACATGTATCCATTCA
>JAWZYT010003604.1:10000-55000 GCA_034508575.1 Petrolisthes manimaculis | reverse complement strand
CTGACACCACATCTGTCTTCCTTTTAAAGAATTGATCAAGTCGTGTCTGTTTGGTCAGAAAGCGGGCCTGAGCAGCTCACCCTGCTTCCCGCCAAAAGTAGTGTGGGTAAGCGGGTGAGCGTGGCCGCGTTAAATCGAACAAATAATGTTATTTAATCATATCCCCGCTATATATTATACCGCGTTGAATCAAAAACGCGTTAATCAAAACCGCGTTATTGGAGAGTCCACTGTACTGTGCTTCTTCAGTTGTTGTTGTCATTGTTGTTGTCATTGTTGTCATTCCCCAAACTGTGGTAAGTTTATTATTTCACTCACATTATCATCACACACACACACTCTTTTTTCTACTGTATTTCTATCACATTTAAGCTTCAATTCTTTATATATATACTGTGCTTCTTCAGTTGTTGTCATTGTTGTAATTCCCCAAACTGTGGAGAGTTTATTATTTCACTCACATTATCATCACACACACACACTCTTTTTCCTACTGTATTTCTATCACATTTAAGCTTCAATTCTTTATATATATACTTTTTCAGTTGTTGTCATTGTTGTAATTCCCCAAACTGTGGAGAGTTTATTATTTCACTCACATTATCATCACACACACACACTCTTTTTTTTTGTCTTTGTCAGTTGGAATTGGTGACGACAGCTAAAATGCACGGGTTCATGCGTATGTACTGGGCCAAGAAGGTGTTGGAGTGGACCCGAACCCCAGAGGAGGCCCTACAGACCGCCATCTACCTCAATGACCGCTTCTCCCTCGACGGCCGCGACCCCAATGGCTACGTTGGTCAGTATTAGGCCTCAATTTGATGAATACATACAGTCGTGGTCAATAATAATCATCCACATCCACAATGTGTTTATATATAGTCAAATTTAGAGCGAGAGGAGGACTACTAATTCTCCAAACTCTAGTACTGTATGTTGTTGTTGTTGTTGTTGTTGTTGTTGTTGTTGTTGTTGAAGTTCCTCAAGCTGTCTGGCCGAGCAGCCCCGAGTACAGTATGTTTAGCCTACTACTTAACCCTTGAAGAAATGCCAATATAATAAACTATGCCTTGTAAAGAGTCTACTGTATTACACCTCCGGAAGTAAGGGATACGTTATTTCCTACAGTGTATGTGTGTGTGTGTACGTGTGTGTGTGTGTGTGTGTACGTGTGTGTGTGTGTGTGTGTGTGTGTGTGTGTGTGTGTGTGTGTGTGTGTGTGTGTGTGTGTGTGTGTGTGTGTGTGTGTGTGTGTGTGTGTGTGTGTGTGTGTGTGTGTGTGTGTGTGTGTGTGTGTGTGTGTGTGTGTGTGTACGTGTGTGTGTGTGAGTGTGCGTGTACATGTGTGTGTGTGTGTGTGTGTGTGTGTGTGTGTGTGTGTGTGTGTGTGTATGTGTGTGTGTGTGTGTATGTATGTGTGTGTATGTATGTATGTAGGTACCCTTCATTTCATCCACAATACAAGACCCCATTTTTGTGGTTGCATTATGTTGCCAGCAACTTTGAGGTATATTTATTTCTCCAACCTCTGCATTAAAACAGATCCTGAACCTGTATATTAGGTACAGTTGGACACAGGAATGGGTGCTACAGCCCAGGTGAAATATACTTGTCCCATTTGAGTAACCATTGTGTGTCTATTATCAGGTAGTTGCTTTTTATTACCATCCTCAATACTGACTTCTGCCCCTGGTGTCTCCTATTTGGCACTAAGGAACACACACACACACACACACCTTCCTCAATACTGACTTCTGCCCCTGGTGTCTCCTATTTGGCACTAAGGAACTTGATATTGGGAGAAATTGACCATCTTTCACTTTGGCTATACCTCGAATTCCTGTGTCCAACTGTACAGTACTGTACTAAGTTGCTTCCTGGCAGAGTTTGCAGAAGGCATTTTCCCCTCATCCCAACCCCATCAAAAGGAATTATTAATGTGATGACTTTGACCCTGAGTTACAGGCTGCATGTGGTCCATCTGTGGTATCCATGACCAGGGTTGGGCCGAGCGGTCAGTGTTTGGCAAGATACGCTACATGAACTACGACGGCTGCAAGCGCAAGTTCAAGATCGACGGCTACATCTCTCGCTTTGGTGGCAAGAAGCATAAATATATACCTCCTCCTACCACTGACTGAACACAGGTACATGTATAGTCTGTCCTGGATGTATTAACTGTACTACCAATACAGTACTGTACACAAATTCCTCACAGTACATGTACTATTTACATTTATTCATTCCTTATGCCGAATCTTCCCATTACAATATACATACACCCTTCCTAGTACAGTACTACCAATACAGTACTGTACACAAATTCCTCACAGTACTATTTACATTTGTTCATTCCTTATGCCGAATCTTCCTATTACAATATACAGGGTGTCCGGAATTTTTTACCCGAAATTTTGGCATATGCATGCTTTATTAATTCTGAAAAGAAAATACTCTATTGATGTAATCTTTTTTTTTCTTAGTTTAGCGGTAATTGAGACATTTAATTAAGGGGGGGTGAGAATAGGGGACAGGCTTGGGGCTGTAGAGAATTGTAATGTAGGTGTATTATATTGTGTATTACTCTATGTACAATTTTATCATTTGGTCTTAATTCTAGAGTATAGGATTTTATACAGGCAGTTCTACTAGCAAAGGATATTTTTTGTTTATTCCAAGCAAAGTACTAATTCTATTTTGTAATGTGTACCTTACCTCTCTCTCTAAGGTAATGAGAGTAATTATTATTTAGTTTAGTTTTTATTACTCTAAGAGTACTATACAGTTGGACACATGAATGGGTGGTACAGCCCAAGTGAAAGATGGTCAATTTCTCCCAATTTCAAGTTCTTTAGTGCCAAATAGGAGACATCAGGGGCAGAAGTCAGTATTGAGGATGGTAATAAATAGCAACTACCTGATAATAGACACTGGTTACTCAAATGGGACAAGTATATTTCACCTGGGCTGTAGCACAATTCCTGTGTACAACTGTACATATCATGGCCATTTGATGGTCTGTTTAAATTCTCATTATTTTTATAAGTTTTTGTGTCGTTATTATTACTATGTACGTACAGTATTATTTTGTAATATGTATTTTTTTTAGAAATACAGTATATGTATGCAACACAGTAGATTAATTTTCTAGCATTACAAAATAAGATAATATCCTTCCACCATAATAATTATAAGACCCTTAATTAATGTTTGGAAAAAGTTTCAGTGTTTGCACTCTTATGTGTTTAATATTTATCATAATTTTCCTGAAGAAGCCAAGAAACATGGAGGCATAATGCATATTTGCCACGTCAAAAAATAATGTGTTACTATTGGAATCAGCTGTGTAATAATAAGTGTAATAATAAATGTATAATGTATGACTCATTTAAAAGGATCAATGATATACTGTATAGATATAGTATTAACAGACATTCCAAAAGTTTTTGTAAAGCAGAAAGGAAGTACGTACAGTATTTGTAAGTAGGAATATAAATATTCACACTTATAGATTGTGTAGTCGATGTAAAGTTGCAACACTTTATCCTTGACCAGCCTTTCTTTCCCTTACACCTTGATCAAGGTCTATGTGCTGCAACTATACTACTATATTATAGTATTGGTTATGTACAGTTGGACACATGAATTCGTGGTACAGCCCAAGGGAAAGATGGTCAATTTCTCCCAATATCAAGTTCCTTAGTGCCAAATAGGAGACACCAGGGGCAGAAGTCAATATTGAGGATGGTAATAAAAAGCAGCTACCTGATAATAGACACACAATGGTTACTCAAATGGGACAAGTATCTTTCACCTGGGCTGTACCACCCATTCCTGTGTCCAACTGTACATTTAATACAGTACAGTTAAATAAACGGCATCCTTTATGAAGAGATAAGAATGTCAACACTCATTGTTATAGACCAGAGGTGTTCTAGTTTCAATACTTCCTGTAATTGTTGTTTTGTGTTGTGTAATTGTTCTGGATAAACATAGGATTAGTAGAGAAAGAAAATTCATTACAGGTGAGAGGAGTTTACACAGGTCAAATAAAATGTTTAGGAGGTTCAACTATATTATTGCTCAACCTATTATTTCAACCTATTATTTATAGTTGCAACCACCCACTAGCTTGAGCCAAAAGTCATGATGGGTTGACCCCTCCAGGCTGACTTCTTTTGATAGTAATATCATCAGAGGTTGAAGGTGAAAACCCTTACACTGGGAATACTGGGCCTACCTCCTAATAGATTGAAAATTAGCTGACCCACCGAAGCCAAGAGTTATTATAATCAATAGAGTTTGAACCTCCAGCTGGGCATCAGGTACAAGATGGGTTCCCTCCCAAGGTTCATGCTGTATATTGTTATTATTCATTACCCATACAGATGCAAGCATTGTCAGTTGAGTTGAAAAATTTGCTGATGACAAAGTTAGGACTTTATGAGATAGGTACAGTTGGACACAGGAATTGTGCTACAGTCCAGGTGAAATATACTTGTCCCATTTGAGTAACCAGTGTCTATTATCAGGTAGTTATTTTTTATTACCATCCTCAATACTGACTTCTGTCCCTGATGTCTCCTATTTGGCACTAAGGAACTTGATATTGGGAGAAATTGACCATCTTTCACTTGGGCTATTCCTCGAATTCCTGTGTCCAACTGTACATGATCTGCCTTTCAACCTGGACATGTGTTGAGTGATGCACATATTGTAGTGCCTGCAAAGCAAACAAACAATGGATTTCTGCTTAGAAGTGCAATCAGCAGCACTAGTTTGGAGAAGAGATTGACAGTTCCTGGAAAAAAAAACAGTGTTATCAAGTAGTGATTAGGGAAAGTTTCGTTTCCTTTCCTATACAAATATCAACATCCAACCTTTATTTCTCAGAGCAAGGTGGACATTCATTTTAATGCTTCACCGAGGCACACAATGTTCATAGACTCGAGATTATTAGGTGTAGAAAACGTGTGTATTTTTCGACTCCATGAACACTGCCTGTCTCGGTGAAGCAGGCGAGGCGACAGGACTTCTGCCGTCGACTGTACATACAATATTGTGGCTCAAATATTGTTGTGCAGGCTAAGATAAGACACATATAAAGGTTTGTGTAGTGTAGTGTGCTTAATTAAGAAAGGACATTAGCTTGCAGTCCTCCACATTTCAGTCATCTTCCTTCCCCTTTTAATTGATATGAAGACACGGCCAGACTTCTCACAATAAAATAAAATAAAATACAAAGATGAGTACCACAAATTCACAGAAGGCAATCGACGACAATAAATATAGGGTGATCAGAATTGTTTTTATTAGTCACGATCGAATAGTATGCAAATTAGACTTGGTTTTAGTGCAACCATTAAACGTAAATTCGTGATATGTAATCCCTGACCAGAGACGAACGGCAGGCACCACATACACACACACACACACACACATACACACCCTGCATTCGAACTCAGCCTCTATAGTATGTGTAGGCTACTGAGTGGGAAAATTAGCAATAGCTACCAGGCGATGCGAAGCTTTCTGCTCCTCACACTCTGGTCAGAAATTATTATTATTATTATTATGTATCACGAGTGTACGCTATATACCTTGTGCGAATAAATACTGAAAGCACTATAGCCAGTCATGGTGTAGCAACTTTCTCAACCCTACCATCCCCCACCACATTCCCCTCAGTGCTGTCTCTCATTCCTGTTTGGGCAGACGTGAGTTTATGAAGCTACGTGCGTGTCTCGCTGTGAATTCCACCCTAACTCTGTGATGTGCTATATAACATGTTGACCTGCTATATGGCAAATGTAGCGGAATTTGTTCTCGTATAATTTATTACCTACAGAGAAGTAGAGATGTTTGCTTATCAAATCGTTTTTTAAACCTGTTAACACGAATTGTGAAACGGGTACACTTATTAATTAACTTTACACTATAATGTTTTCATGTTCCGGACTTTGAATGATTAATGTGTCGCATTGTAAAGTGATGGTCTAATGTACTGCAACCTGGTGAATAAAAGCGAGCTATTTGAGTTCATTTTATGAACCAAAATTGCACACACCAACAGCTATAGTTTCGGATCATTTTTCGAAGCCATCTCATTGGAAGGTGTTGCAGTACATTAGACCATCACTTTACACACGTGAACAAAACTGTGATAGTGTAAAAAAAGCGAGAGGAATATATCTTTATCCCAGGTGATATCTTCATACCAGACTTTCTTCCTTTCATAATTATCTTGCAAGTAAGTTTTATTAATTGTCGTACTGTTTATTGTGTTTAAGGCATACCTATAGATATATTTTACTTTATAATATACTGTTGTTATTTAAAACAAGTATATCGGGTATGAATAGGGACTGTACACAAACACATAGGCCTTACCTCTTCAATATTCTTCTTTACATAATTATTAGAAACGGGAATTAGACACATGCATTCCATTTATTTTACACTATATGGAGCAAGAAGCTTTAATAATAATAATAATAATAATAATAATAATAATAATAATAATAATGTTGTATTATAATAACGTAGTCTTACATTTACTACCAAGTGACTATGTGCTTAGTAAAACAACAAACCTAATAATAATAATAATAATAATAATAATAATAATAATAATAATAATGTTGTATTACAATAACGTAGTCTTACATTTACTACCAAGTGACTATGTGCTTAGTAAAACAACAAACCTAATAATAATAATAATAATAATAATAATAATAATAAAGTTGTATTATAATAACGTAGTCTTACATTTACTACATGTTGTAAACTTGTAGATCTTACACCCGTAGTTTTAAAACATTTGAGGGCCCTTACTGGAGCTCTATGAACCCTCCAAATAATCCAGGCCACAAAACGCTTCAGTGTTTCGAATAGGGAATCTGTTGCCTGGAGTAGTTTGGAGGGTTCATAGAGCTCCAGTAAGGGGGTGTGGGAGTAGGGGACAGGCTTGGGGGGGGGACTGGGGGTGTGTGGGAGTAGGGGACAGGCTTGGGGGGGGGGGGTGCAGGAATAGGGAATCTGTTGCCTGGAGTAGTTTGGAGGGTTCATAGAGCTCCAGTAAGGGCCCTCAAATGGTTTAAAACTACGGGTGTGAGAGACTGTATTGAACGGCTAGTTGTAGTTGTAGTGTAGTGACCGCCTCGTCATGGTAACTTAGGAAAACACAACACTACGCTACTATACAGACACAAGCCAATAATCATACACAGACACTTTCCTTCCATATCATATCAAAATATAATCATACAACAACAACAACACCTTACGTCAACTCAATCCCATCAATTATTATTATTATTATTATCAGGTGCTGCAAAATCATACACGTGTTGTTCTTTAATACCAAGATATTTATACTACGATGGAAGGAAAGTGTTGGTGGTATTAGATTGTGGACTCGAGAAATATACACACGTTTTATACACCTAATAAATTTTCTAGTCTATGAACATCGCGCGTCTCGGTGAAGCAAGTGAGGCGTGTACAGGACTTTTACCACCGACTGTACACTCTCTAGAACACTTGCTGAATTAGTAGTAATATCACCACTTGACACTTACATCTACAGTAGTATCATGGTGGTAATTTATCCTGACATTAAGGATATTATGATACAGTTACGAGCATTAGTTACTTTACCACCCCTGGCGAGAGTGAAGTCGAAGTCGTGGTTGGATTCGAACTAGTCGAACATAAAATGGGTCAGTTCATAATGCTCGGATAATGCTTCATGTCTATAGAGGTGTTCACTTACTTGAAGCCAACACATTATACACCGTCAGGAGATATTGACTCCCAGTGTTCGTTTGCCTGCCTGGCCCTTCTTCAAACACGACTCACACCCGTAGTTTTAAAACATTTGAGGGCCCTTACTGGAGCTCTCTGAACCCTCCAAATAATCCAGGCCACAAAACGCTTCAGTGTTTCGAATAGGGAATCTGTTGCCTGGAGTATATAGTTTGGAGGGTTCATAGAGCTCCAGTAAGGGCCCTCAAATGTTTTAAAACTACGGGTGTTAGACCTTACTCTCGCCATGGGGGTAAAGAAACTTATGCTTATGATTGTACAGTCATGGGTGATAGTGCTTGACCAGGGTCCAAGGAGTGTTGGAGAGTAACTGAACAGAGTTCGAACAAGTGAGTCTTCTAAACCTCTTTCAACTTTGAGAATGGTTTGGAAACTTCACTTGTTCGAACTCAGTTGAGTTGCTGTCCAACACTCCTTGTACCCTGGTCAAGCACTATCACCCACGGCTGTACTTGTAATGTCTGGATGAGATGTAGGTTAATTAATTAAATGATGATAACATCCTCATACTGTAAATAAACTTATATAAATGTAATTATATGCATTTATAGGCTACAGTACAACTTTCACTTAATAATGATATGTGTAATTAATTACTATATATATATAGTCCCTTAATGTCTAACTTGCGAAAGTAATTCGCAATTATTAGTAATAATATAATTATAGTCCTGTATCCACAAATCAGTGAAATCCACAAAAAGCAATTTGCACCTCATTGATGACGACACAGCTCACACTGGCACAAATAAAGACGTAAAGTAAGCGTGTACAGGAAGAGAGAGGACAGTTATATATATTAACGTAGGCTACTCCTATTCCTTATAGCTGTATAGTCCACTTGATCACTTCCTGTCTGTAGCAGGGGATGGGGTTGTACTGCCCAGCTATAGGACTACTGTACCACCTTTCAGATTATAAATAAAATGCTTTTCATTTTTCTCCCAAGGGTCAAGGCTATGAAACTGTTAAAGCTACCAATCCTTGGAACTGCGATGGTTAATAGAGAAGATAGTTATGATGTCAGATAACAAGGTCGAGGCCTAATAAGTGTCTCTGTCGACTCCAACACCACTATGACTCCTAGAGGAGACCTGCCAAGAGTCCATTCCCATCACAGGGAATACTTGGGTTCAGATAGGTGTCAACAAATGCCTCCTTCCACCTCAAGACTCTCCAGGAGACGTGTTGCCAGTAACAATCTTCATAGGGATGTGAGTAACCTATAATCTATATATATAAAACACTCCGTCTGTCTGTCTGTCTGTCTGTTTAGCCGCTATGCACGACCGCATCGTTTGACCCGGAGTAAAAAGTAATATGCCATTTTGATCGGTGTAGTCCCGACGGGACTGTCCTCGGTCTAATTTAATTTTTGGTGGATATGTGTTTCTTGAATTATCAGCTTAAAACAACCAAAGATTTATGGCTTTCTCAACATAGACTCTATGGTCTCAAGCATCAAGGATGCAGGCAGGCCTGGCTTGCATGCCCAGATTAGGAATGAATTAAAACCACAAAATGTTGAACACCTGAATTTAATACTAAATCTAAGGACAGTGAAAAGAAAAGTTTTAAAATGACCAATGGGGAAGGGAGTTTGATCCCAGTACCCCTGCAGCCCAAGCCGAAGGCTGTTACCAATTTGCCACTCGGGCCTTGCTATTTAATCGTGGCTGTTACAATGCCACCTTCTGCTGTAGTTGCATGGATAGCTTTTGTGGTTGTAAAGCTGGCATGGTGTCTCTGGGGGACCAGCAACCACACCGGTTAACTTAATGGACTCCTCCCACCCTCCTAATAAGTTCACATAAAAATAATTAAAGGAAATTTATTGACAAAACCACATGTAGGATCTTCAACGTTGAGAATGGTTTGGAAAATTCACTTGTTCGAACTCTGTTCAGTTGCTCACCAACACTCCTTGGACCCTGGTCAAGCACTATCAGCCATGGCTGTATGTACTTACACTCGTGATATGTAATCCCTGACCAAAGACGAACGGCAGGCACCACACACACATACCCTGCATTCGAACTCAGCCTCTACATGTGCACTGAGTGGGAAAATGAGCAATACCAGGCGATTCGAAGCGTTCTGCTCTTCACACTCTGGTCAGAAATGTTGTATCACGAGTGTTCAATACCTCAGAAATGTATGGGTCCTAAAACTTACCATTTCGAAACTTATTACATTATTTGTACATCATTTGTACTTAGAGTACATTTTTATTCTTACACCCGTAGTTTAAAAACATTTGAGGGCCCTTACTGGAGCTCTATGAACCCTCCAAATAATCCAGGCCACAAAACGCTTCAGTGTTTCGAATAGGGAATCTGTTGCCTGGAGTAGTTTGGAGGGTTCATAGAGCTCCAGTAAGGGCCCTCAAATGTTTTAAAACTACGGGTGTATACGTTCCACGACTGTAAAGTCATGGTCTAATGTACTGCAACACCTTCCAATGTGATGGCTTCGAAAAATGATCCGAAACTATAGCTGTTGGTGTGTGCAATTTTGGTTCATAAAATTAACTCAAATAGCTCGCTTTTATTCACCAGGTTGCAGTACATTAGACCATCACTTTACCAAGATTATACTAAACCCCTTAATTAATGTTGACCCCCAAATCCATCAGCTGGAATCGATCCGTGCCCGTCGAGCCAAACTTGAGGCCCTAACCACTTCAGTAAGACTACCTCCTCTCATAGCATCAGATATCAGTGGTGTGTATTCCTCCTCGGCTGCCCTCACCTATACACTACCCAGGACCCACACTGGTAAGACAACAACATTCATGGTGTATACGATGGCATGGTACCTGTACGATGGTTCAGTTGTTTGTCCCAGTGTGTAAGGTCATATTCAACAACATTCATGGTGTATACGATGGCATGGTACCTGTACGATGGTTCTATTGTTTGTCCCAGTTTGGCCATATTCAACAACATTCATAGTGTATACGATGGCTCTTATTTTATTTGTCTATGGAGCCGTCGTACTAGTAATAACTTACACCATCGTCAACACCACGAATGTTCCTGCATACTGCCCATGGTGTGTGTGTGTGTTGTGTGTGTGTGTGTTGTGTTTGTGTGTGTGTGTGTGTGTGTGTGTGTGAGTGAATATTTTAATACGTTTCATACAGTAAAAAGTGGCCTACTAGAACTAGAAGTGTTTTATCACAAGGTCTTGAAGTGTTAATTATTTTAATCGAGGAACTGAAAAAAAATAAAAAAATAAAAATAAAAGTACTGTACAGTACTTCTATTTTTTTTTTTTTCAGTTCCTCGATTAAAATTAACACTTCAAGACCTTGTGAAAAAACACTTCTAGTTCTAGTAGGCCACTTTTTACTGTATGAAACGTATTAAAATATTCATATTGGCCACTTTTACTGTATGAAACGTATTAAAATATTCATATTGGCCACTTTTACTGTTTGAAACTTATTAAAATACTCATATTGACCACTTTTTACTGTATGAAATTTATTAAAAAAAATATTCATATTGGCCACTTATACTGTATGAAACGTATTAAAATATAAGGGTCTTGCTGTTGTATCAAAGATGTACTAAATCATTTCAGCATCAAAGCAGAGGTTACATCGACTGAGGAAAGGAGAACAACATCCCATTACTTCCATTAGTCTCGGAGACTTGGCTAGACCTCACCGTCCTTCATCCAAGTTGCCACTCCTTTTGGCCAGACAGATGACGTGAGTAAAAACAAAAAAAAAAAAGAATCCCCTGACAAGCGCTGAGTTGGTTGAATTGTAGCTGTGATAATTATTAGGCTTGAAATAATGAAAGGTACGGTAGATATTTGTGATAATTATTAGGCTTGAAATAATGAAAGGTACGGTAGATATAGATATTTGTGATAATTATTAGGCTTGAAATAATGAAAGGTACGGTAGATATTTGTGATAATTATTAGGCTTGAAATAATGAAAGGTACGGTAGATATAGATATTTGTGATAATTATTAGGCTTGAAATAATGAAAGGTACGGTAGATATTTGTGATAATTATTAGGCTTGAAATAATGAAAGGTACGGTAGATATAGATATTTGTGATAATTATTAGGCTTGAAATAATGAAAGGTACGGTAGATATTTGTGATAATTATTAGGCTTGAAATAATGAAAGGTACGGTAGATATTTGTGATAATTATTAGGCTTGAAATAATGAAAGGTACGGTAGATATTTGTGATAATTATTAGGCTTGAAATAATGAAAGGTACGGTAGATATTTGTGATAATTATTAGGCTTGAAATAATGAAAGGTACGGTAGATATTTGTGATAATTATTAGGCTTGAAATAATGAAAGGTACGGTAGATATAGATATTTGTGATAATTATTAGGCTTGAAATAATGAAAGGTACGGTAGATATTTGTGATAATTATTAGGCTTGAAATAATGAAAGGTACGGTAGATATTTGTGATAATTATTAGGCTTGAAATAATGAAAGGTACGGTAGATATAGATATTTGTGATAATTATTAGGCTTGAAATAATGAAAGGTACGGTAGATATTTGTGATAATTATTAGGCTTGAAATAATGAAAGGTACGGTAGATATTTGTGATAATTATTAGGCTTGAAATAATGAAAGGTACGGTAGATATTTGTGATAATTATTAGGCTTGAAATAATGAAAGGTACGGTAGATATTTGTGATAATTATTAGGCTTGAAATAATGAAAGGTACGGTAGATATTTGTGATAATTATTAGGCTTGAAATAATGAAAGGTACGGTAGATATTTGTGATAATTATTAGGCTTGAAATAATGAAAGATAGGGTAGATATTTAAACAAAATTCATCTGTAATTCACAAGGCAGTAAGTTGGAGCTGATTTTGTGAGTAAATTTTTTTTACGACAACACCTCTTGATGCTCGTATATTGTATTTGTAGAGTTATTATTCTTACACCCGTAGTTTTAAAACATTTGAGGGCCCTTACTGGAGCTCTATGAACCCTCCAAATAATCCAGGCCACAAAACGCTTCAGTGTTTCGAATAGGGAATCTGTTGCCTGGAGTTACTTTGGAGGGTTCATAGAGCTCCAGTAAGGGCCCTCAATTTTTTTAAAACTACGGCTGTCATTCTATTTGATTTGCAGACCACTTCCCAAGATTGGACCGGTAGCAGAGACAAGTAAACAAGAAACTACGCCAACCCAAGGAAACCCAAAGAGTCCCACACCATCTCCTTCACCCTCCCACGTCACACCCACGTCACCCATCATCTGTCAGGAGGTCAGAAAATATTTATATTAGTAGTGATGTAATGGTTAGGGCATAATTATTGCCTATTTAATTAATTTTGCATACTGTTAAAATGTCTACGGACTGAAGAGGTTAATTGAACATCACTGATAACATAGAGATTGATGATTTAAGTTACTATTCATATTCACTATATTTAAAGGTGATGATAAAGATAAAACCACACCCTCGCTGGTATCTTAACAGTTGCAGTATATGGGAATTACCCTCACTTCCCTCTTTCTGTGGCTGGGTACCAGTTCGGAAGTCGTGACGTGTGTGTGTGTGTGTGTGTGAGCAGCAGTTGACCTGGGCCACGATAACGGGCTTGATTAAGCCTATGTCCAGTGTCGGATCATATAAAAAAAACAAAAACAAAAAAACTTGATATCAATCCTTAATTCTGAACATATTTGTTTCACTATTCCTTAGAGTGATGATTCAGAAATAACAACTGAAACTTCAGCTGTAAGTATTTTTATTTTAGAGATGGTTCTCACATGTTATGATTTAATACAGTACTGTACTGTAAAGTGATGGTCTAATGTACTGCAACCTGGTGAATAAAAGCGAGCTATTTGAGTTAATTTTATGAACCAAAATTGCACACACCAACAGCTATAGTTTCGGATCATTTTTCGAAGCCATCTCATTGGAAGGTGTTGCAGTACATTAGACCATCACTTTACAACAAACTTATGCCAATACACAGAGAACAGAATACATTTATTTTTCTTAGGTAGCTGTATCGGTAGAGAATTAACTATACAAAAGATAAGTTAAGAGATTAGTGAGAATAGGACAAATTAACAGTAACTTGCCTGTAATAAACAATGTATCCCGTGTGTGTGAGTGAGTGAGATTATTAATTCACCCTGATTTTGTTTTCTCAGGAAGAGGAAAAACCCAACTACTTTCAGATTGTGCAAGAGATGAAAGGTGTAGAAATTAATGCCAGGATTACTGACCCAAAAAACACAGCAGTCACTACACGAGATACCACTGCCTTTGCTAATGACACTGTTGCCAACGTCACCAAAACAACTACTGGAATAATTAATGAAGCCACAAGCAATGACACTGAATTAAATACTGGTAACACTTTAAGTAATGTTATGAAGCTGTCTGCCACTGTAAAGGCCAGGAAGTTATTATCCACCTCATCAGACATACCTAGTGAACAGTTTCTGGAGGCTGGCATATTGGAAGCAGCTAAAATTAATTTAAATACGAGCAGGTTAGTGACAATTTATGGTTATGATAATCTTAATATATTTGCGACTAACAGCGATACCTGACGTTGTCCGGGTGAAGATCCTACATGTGGTTTTGTCAATACATTTCCCCTAATTATTTTTATACAATGTGAACTTATTAGAAGGGTGGGAGAAGTCCACAATAGTTGACCTAAATGCAAGTCCTAATTAAAGTGATAACGAAAAAAAGGCAGAAATGACCTTACCTTGTGTATGTGTGTATGTATGTGTGTGTATGTGTGTGTGTATGTGTGTATGTGTATGTGTGTATGTACGGTAGGGGTGTGTGTATGTATATGTATGTGTGTGTGTATCTGTGTATGTGTGTATGTACGGTAGGGGTGTGTGTATGTATATGTATGTGTGTGTGTATGTGTGTATCTGTGTATGTGTATGTGTGTATGTAAGGTAGGGGTGTGTGTATGTGTATGTATGTGTGTGTGTATGTGTGTATCTGTGTATGTGTATGTGTGTATGTAAGGTAGGGGTGTGTGTATGTGTATGTATGTGTGTGTGTATGTGTGTATCTGTGTATGTGTATGTGTGTATGTATCTGTATATGTGTATGTGTGTATCTGTGTATGTGTATGTGTGTATGTAAGGTAGGTGTGTGTGTGTGTGTGTGTGTGTGTATGTGTGTGTGTGTATGTACGGTAGGGGTGTGTGTATGTGTATGTATGTGTGTATCTGTGTATGTGTGTGTGTTTCTGTGTCTCTGTGTGTGTGTACGGTGTGTGTGTGTATGAGTGTATGTGTGTGTGTGTTGTGCACGGTAGGGGGGGGTAGGGGTGTGTGGGAGTAAGGGACAGGCTTGGGGGGGTGGGGGGGTGCGGGAATATGGGGACAGGCTTGGGGTGGGTAGAAAGCCTGTCCCCCTATTCCTGCACCCCACTAACCCCCCAAGCCTGTCCCCCTACTCCTGCAACCCCCAAAACAAACCCCCCCAAACCTGTACCCCTATTCCTACACATCCCTTTAAATGTGTGACTTTTGAAATGTAGACAACTAAAATGCATTACATAATGACGAGTATTGAATATTTTCTAATATAGAACATTAAGGTTAAACAAATTTGGGCTGAAATGATTCATTGTGGTTCGAAGTTTTAAACAACACAGTTCACTTCATGCACCACTACATGTATCGAGTAACGTTACTCCATCACACATGTGGGCATTTTTCGGGGCAAATCATGACAGTGTTGCCACATCTCCTAATACGTGCGAGCTCCTGTACCACGGGGCAGTGCTGACGAGTGTAAAGTCATGGTCTAATGTACTGCAACCTGGTGAATAAAAGCGAGCTATTTGAGTTAATTTTATGAACCAAAATTGCACACACCAACAGCTATAGTTTCGGATCATTTTTCGAAGCCATCTCATTGGAAGGTGTTGCAGTACATTAGACCATCACTTTACCACCGAATTTCACTCTGCAGGCGACAGACTCCAGAGGGAAATTAGATGACAACTCAGTGAAAGGGAGGGAACAGCGGATGTAGAGAGCTACCCCACCTCCCGTTTCGATCCCTCCTAATTAACTCGTAGTTCCGAAGCTTTTGGTTTATGTCGTTGTCAGAGCAGTAAAATACAAAATTGTCCAAAAGAACTCTGTAAAGTATATAATTTTAATATTGTACTACTCTGAGAATGACAAATAGGAGTAGAACTGACTCATGGCAATAGTCGTAGGAGGAGCCACTTACAATTTACAAAGTCAGAAAAGAAACCATCATGCAAGGATAAATAAACATGGGTGTGTTTTATTTTTCAGTAGTGCAGACTTGTTGTTCGAGACAGTATGGGTCATCTCCAACATTGCATCAGGAGAACTTACATCAACACAGGCAATAGAAGGTACTGTTTGTTGTTTTGTTGAGGTGAAGGATTGGATGTGGAGGTGAAGGATTGGTTGGTTGGTAGTGGAGGTGAATGGTTGGTAGTGGAGGTGAATGGTTGGTAGTGGAGGTGAATGGTTGAATGGCTGGCTACGCCGTGGGTGCTTTTGCCTGCGGCGCTGCTCGCTCCGCTCGCACCTCGCTTCGCTCGCCCCATCCCAAAAAAAAAGCACCTCGCTGCGCTCGCCCCCCCCACTCCCCAATCTGATGTCACATCAGGTAGTGAAGATGTCAAGTAGTGAAGATGCCACCCACCCACTACCCACCTACTACCTACCTACCCACATCTTACCACACACCCACATCTGTTAATACTTATCTCTGCCAAATAGAAAGGGCAATCTCTGGGGAGTAGTGAAGATGAAACATTATACCGTAAAATCGTTAAAAAAGGAAAAAAAAGATTGAAACCATGAGCGTTTTTGAAAGTTTGGAAAGGTTACAATTTTTAATATACATTGATTGATGATGATTGATGTACACTCAACCCCCACCTATTGCGGGCTTTGCTAACGCGTTTAAAACCTGTCGTGCGAACATTAAAAAAGAAGTTTAATGTGCATCCCAAGCGTTACTATATGTGTGTATTTATATGTCTGTATGTATTTATGTGTGTATGTGTACTTGTATGTATTTAAGTTTCATTTAATTGTGTCTCTGTTTTTTGTTTTCCTGCTTTCACTTGTGTTCATTCTCATTTTTATCATTAGTGTTTTATGTTACATGTACATTTTCAGCCTCCCAGCTGCTACTTTTTAATAAACCGATTATTATTATTATATTATTTATTATTATTTTATTGCGCCTGGTGAGTGAGCCGGGAACCAGCCTAAGACTACACTCAACCCTCGATTTCACAGATGCTCTCTTTAGTGACTAAAAAGAATCCACAACTTGAGCCAATAGTATGGAAAATGTCTGGGGTGGCAAGGTCAGTTATCACCCACCAATAATCCATGAGTTAAATTTACTCGTACAAATATATTTCCTTTGCATTCATTATTCTTTGTCACTTTCTTTTACAATCACTTGCACTTTTCACCATAACAAATATCTGTACCCATGGGATATGTGCTACAAGTTTGAGAAGTGTATTTTTTTTTTTTATGTCTGTGTTTACTTTTTACTGTCAAAATGTGAACAATATATATGAATTACGGTCAGCTGAATATCGACTTTCACATAGGTATACAGATATAATATTGTAATGTAGTGAATTGTTAAAAATATTATAATGTCTGAGATATTATTGTCCAATATGACTTTCTGTCGACAAATCGAGGTGTGATTATATACAGCTCTAAATGTCTCTGGTACTTTTCCAATTTTATAATCCATAAGGGATCAGAATCAACATAACAATGTAATTTTGTGTCGTTTTTCCATCATTGGCAACTGTTTTCAAACTGTAAACTAATAGAACAATTTATTAAATTTGTTTGCAGTCCAGTATAGTGTATCTCAGGTCTACTGCATAATAAAAATTATCTAAAGTGATCTCTCCCCCTCCCATTCCTCAGTGGGTGGACTGATCAAGCCTCTAGTGCAGCTGGTTGAATCTGGAGAGACTAAAATAAAGGACAAATCCATCTGGGCCTTGTCAAACCTGGCTACACAAGGAGAAGTTTCTCGAAACAAAATACTAGAGGCTGGATTTCTTCATCATCTGATTGACTCCATCAGAAATTATTCTACAGTTAGTAATGTAATGTTCAGTAATGTAAAGTTAGTGTGTAAAGACTAGAATGTAGTTTTGTTCACACATCTGTATATATTATCTTATCTGTGACTCATTATAAAGGTACAGTATAGTATCATTGAGAATTGTTGAAGATGGTTATGATTATTTTGAGTACTCACCTCCCACAGATTAATTATCCATCACACATCAACTAATTAAATATTGTTCAACTATAGTTCGTTCAGTCCTTCTCCCCAGATGTCACAACTCTCCCATTCCACTTGGGCTCTCTCAAACATCTTCCGGACACCAAATTGGATGTTGACAAATGAAGAGGTGACACTGGCTATTTCTGTCGTAAAAGATATTTGTCTTTCCAGTGAAAACAAAGAGGTATTAGGTGAGAAACTAACAGCTGCATTCCTAAATGTTGAAACCATTTTCTAAAGTTATGTGAAATTATCTAGTATTAGTCACTGTACTGTATATATTGAAAGTTGTAGCTGCTCTTATTGGCATACAGTAATAATAATTAGGTACATGTATGTACAGTCGGCAAAAAAAGTACTGGAACCACCCCTATTGCCAGTGCTATGTAGAGTTGGTAAGCCTGTTCCATTGGTGATAATACCTATTGTATACTTATTGTATACTTATTTTATACTCATTGTATAATACTACAGTTATAATATGTGTTATGAATAGGTGTATTATTGGTGTATATTGGTGTATAATGGGTGTATTATTGGTGTATATTGGTGTATAATGGGTGTATTATTGGTGTATATTGGTGTATAATGGGTGTATTATTGTCCCTGTATAGGTACACTTGGGCTGACTTAGCAGGTGTACCAACCCTACTGTGATAAAAATTCTAAAATTAATGGAGGGGTGGTTCCATTATTTTTTTTGCCGACTGTACAATACTTGTTAATATTTGGAATTTTGGTGGGAATACTTTAACACTTAATAATATTGATACAAACATTGTGTTGTATCTTTGGACAAGTGCAATACAATCATGTTTTTGGACATTATAATTTTGGAAAGCCAATCAAGTGTGATAAATTGCTCCTTTTATAATCTTATCCTCTCTTATTCAACAGTGGAAGCTCTTTGGTGCCTGGAGTTCATGACCAGTGTAGATAGCACCATACAGCCTGTGATTGAAGCTGATATCTTACCCCTGGTCACACCCAACCTCAAATCACCTGATCAAAAAGTGCAGACTCCAGCCGTGAAAGTTGCTGGGAATATTGTTGCAACTACAGATGTGCAGGTTTACTCAATTTTGCTACTACAGTGAAAGTTTTTTTTATCTGGCACCAGTGCATGGGCCAGAGAAATTTCCGGATACAAGAAAGTGTACTTTAAAATTACGTTACTCTGCATTCATTTACTTTATTCTTTAGTACAATTAACACTAATACCATATCTTATACCAATCTAACACGTACATTTTTGCAAATATACGTAGTAAAGTGATGGTCTAATGTCCTGCAACCTGGTGAATAAAAGCGAGCTATTTGAGTTAATTTTATGAACCAAAATTGCACACACCAACAGCTATAGTTTCGGATCATTTTTCGAAGCCATCTCATTGGAAGGTGTTGCAGTACATTAGACCATCACTTTACAAATTCAATCAGAATGCATACCTGTACCATAGCCTATGTATTTAGAATCAACACTGAGCATCATTAGTTTTGTAGCTCGTCATCTGAGCAGTGTTGCCAGGTGCAGGGAAATTTCTCTGTTTTAGGGAATTTTGAAGTCTACAGAGGGAAATAATTTACAGCTCTTTCAAGAGTAAACAGGGAAATTTCTACAAGATGAAATACCTAAAAGACCATCAATGTTCAAGCGTAAACAGGGAATTATTGAGGTAAAAAGGGAAATTTCTGATGTTGAAGTTAGGGAAATTTCGTCAAGCAGACATGGCAACACTGTCTCTGCCTACAGTTCTTTCCTCTCTGTAGCAAAACTTCATTTTGAATGCAGTGAAGAGACATGACATGATGTGTGTTCATGTATGTGCACTGTTCAGCAAACTTGATGTTGTTCATCAAATACTGATTGAATAATTTCATCATCAGTGAGCAACAATGTCACTGATTCCTTCATGTGGATATCGACCCACTCTCGTAGCGCTTTTTCACTTACGTTTAATTAAGCTTTGCTGCGCCACCCATCTCTCTCATCTCTGACACCACTGGCTTGTGTCTAACTCTAACACCCGTAGTTTTAAAACATTTGAGGTCCCTTACTGGAGCTCTATGAACCCTCCAAACTACTCCAGGCAACAGATTCCCTATTCGAAACACTGAAGCGTTTTGTGGCCTGGATTATTTGGAGGGTTCATAGAGCTCCAGTAAGGGCCCTCAAATGTTTTAAAACTACAGGTGTAACCGCTCCCAAACCCTCAAAGTCCTCATCCCCTTCCTCCTCTTCAAACATTACCAGTGGATACAATTTAAACCAACTTGGCTTCAATGTTTTTTGTTTAACATCCTGCCAAGCTAGCGAAGCCATAAATATAGCATCTTTCACATTAAATGCTTGTTGGCATTCAGCAATAGACCCATCATCATAATTTACCAGCTTACGCATAAAACTACGACGTTAGTTTACTTTTAAATTCTGAATTACACCCGTAGTTTTAAAACATTGACATATATTTACAATACTCTCTCAGACAGATCCCCCCAACGGGAACCGCCTTGACGTGGTGGGGGGCTTGTGTGTCTCTGGGACCTGGCGAGCTATACTAGAGGGGGCTACGGCCCCTGCTCTGCCCCGATTTCGGGGAGAGAGGGTTTCCCATGCTAGGAAGGTCGCTAGTGAGAGACCAGACTAAATAGTTCCCATCTTTAAATTCTTCAACTGTCCCTCTTTTATTTTCATGTCCTTCCTGCTTGCTGTCACACCTCTCTATCACCTTTTTCTGGCGCTATAGGACCTCCATGTTGCGGCGCCTAATATCCATCAATCAATCAATCTCAGACAGATGCAGCGCTGGAGGCCGGGATACTTGCCCCTATTCACAACATTTTGAAGAACTCAGCAATGGCCAACCAGCGTAAAGATGCAGCTTGGGTTCTGTCCAATATAGCTGCTGGACCAACACAACAGGTCCAGAAACTTTTAGATGAAGGTGTTCTACTCACCTTATATGATGTGATATCCAAGGTAAGAGAGAGAAATGTCTTACACCCGTAGTTTTAAAACATTTGAGGGCCCTTACTGGAGCTCTATATGAACCCTCCAAATCATCCATGCCACAAAACGCTTCAGTGTTTCGAATAGGGAATCTGTTGCCTGGAGTAGTTTGGAGGGTTCATAGAGCTCCAGTGAGGTCCCTCAATTTTTTTAAAACTACGAGTGTAATTACTGAAACTCCAGTAGTGGTTTACTCCCATTAGGAATTATATCCCAATCAGTCCGTCAATCAATATATTCCCTTATACGATGTACAGTATAACAGTTATTAAATAGTGAAGGTGACGCCCAATTAGTGTTTTCTCGCAAAATATGAATTGCAAACAAGTCTTAACTATACAGTAGGCTACAGTCTTAACATCCACAACTATTTGTACAGACCAAAAGAATGTAATGCAAAATAAAATAAATCAGTAATATATACTTACTGTATGATCCCTACACACAACTGTGGACATTAATATACTGTACTTTAACGTTCCATCAAATATTGTCGCAATTCCTGTTTTGTCAACTATATATACAACCCAACTGCCTGAGAAGTTTTGAGAGGGGGAGGAAGATAGTACTTGTGGGTGATATGAATGGGAAGGTAGGGAATGAAAGAATAGGAAGTATAGTTGGTAAATGGGGTGTGAATGGAATTAATGAGAATGGAAGAAAGAGTATATAAAGGAGAGAAACATGAGGGGGAGGGGAGGGCTGGACCAAGTAAGGAGGGAGTGTTTGAACAGGGAAAGATGGAGACTTTTCTGCCGTGGCCACTCCCTTCGGGGGAGTTCCCGGAGGGAACGAGGCGTCAGAGCTATAGATAGATAGATAGACAACCCAATTCTCATCAAATAACTCATCACTGAGTCGGCTACATATTTCCATTGCTCTAGGACAGTAACAATGTTGTGAAGGAGGCAGCTTGGGCTCTGACGAACCTGGTGGCAGACTGGACAACAGACCAACGGAGACAATTTGTTGACTCAGGAGGGGTGGACAGTCTTGCAAGCCTCATAGTCAAGTTCCAGAAGGAGGCCTCATCATCTACCCTCCTTGAACGGGCACTGGATTCAATTGATATCGTGCTTACAGTAGGTTCATTTTTCAAACTCTAGATATATTGAGACGAGCTATAATTTTGGTGACTATTCTACCAAACTGTGCCACAATCCAGACTCACTTACTATAGAGACTTTTTCGTGGCACAGTTTAAGAGGAGAGTATAATTTTGGTACAGTTGGACACATGAATGGGTGGTACAGCCCAAGTGAAAGATGGTTAATTTCTCCCAATATCAAGTTACTTAGTGCCAAATAGGAGACATCAGGGGCAGAAGTCAGTATTGAGGATGGTAATAAAAAGCAAGTATCTGATAATAGACACACAATGGTTACTCAAATGGGACAAGTATCTTTCACCTGGGCTGTACCACCCATTCCTGTGTCCAACTGTACATTAGTGTGCATTGATTCCCCCAAGGTATGCCAGCAAACAGGACCAGAGGAACAAAATTAATGGTGGCCTGTTGTTTGGAATAGCTTGGAAGAATCAGTTGCTCCAGATTTTCCAAAACACTATCCCTCCCTTAATTAATTATCCTGTGATCGTGTATGGGAATTAGAGGCTTCTGATTCCTCCTGACTATGCCACGAAACATGCTCCTTCCATATAGGTGGTAGTTCATGCATGGTATTATTTGAAGGGCTCATTTAACTCCAATTTACTGCTTACATCACAGACCTCTTAATTAAAGGAATCTGTAGCCCCAAGATCATTGTTCTTATTAACCACTTGGCATTAAATTAGTACATAGAGACTATTTATGATATGTTCAGTCGGCAAAAAAAGTACTGGAACCACCCCTATTGCCAGTGCTATGTAGAGTTGGTAAGCCTGTTCCACTGGTGATAATACCTATTGTATACTTATTTTATACTTATTGTATAATACTACAGTTATAATATGTGTTATGAATAGGTGTATTATTGGTGTATATTGATGTATAATGGGTGTATTATTGTCCCTGAACAGGTACACTTGGGCTGACTTAGCAGGTGTACCAACCCTACCGTGATAAAAATTCTAAAATTAATGGAGGGGTGGTTCCATTACTTTTTTTGCCGATTGTTCATGACCCATTATTAATTAAGTGAGGAAAATATACTGTATTTGAGTCTCCAGAATTCATTAAAAACAATTGCAAGCTTAACACACTTTGCTATTTCACTTTTGCAATGGGTCAAGTCAAATACAGTACAGAGAAATCATTAATTATTTCCTTTTTTTTTCTTCTGTAATGCAAAATACAATACAGTATTGAGAACATAAGTGCAGAGTGATAGATAGTAAGGTGTGTATTGACAAATGAAATATCTGTACCGGTACTATATTATTTCCTCATTCTAAGAAACTGGATTATTTCCACTGCTGCTCATTTGGATTTTGCGCAGGAGGATTCTGATAATGTCAACAGAATCAAGAATAACATAGAAGAAGCCATTGGACTGGACATATTACTTGAACTGCGAACACACGATGATGCAACAGTAGTTTCCACGGTAAACAAGCTACTGTCTAATCACTTCCCAGATCTGGTAGAGTTGAATTCAGGTGGTGGGAGTGATGAGGCGAACATGGATAATACCAGTCTCCCAGGAACTGCTTCAAAATACGTGGCTGGAGAATAATAACATGATCATGGTGATTTGAATGCATAAAAATGTGCCTTGAATATATGTAATAAACTAATACAGTAATACTAAGAATAAACACCTAATAATTTAATAATGTGATACAGTACCATAATGCAATAATGTCACGGGGGTTGTTGGTGAATTGGAAGGTCTCTGCTGATTCCTACAAACTCTGCCACCAAACAGATCTCTCTGTTAGTACAGTTGGACACAGGAATTGTGCTACAGCCCAGATGAAATATACTTGTCCCATTTGAGTAACCAATGTCTATTATCAGGTAGTTGCTTTCTATTACCATCCTCAATACTGACTTCTGCCCCTGATGTCTCCTATTTGGCACTAAGGAACTTGATATTGGGAGAAATTGACCATCTTTCACTTGGGCTATTCCTCGAATTCCTGTGTCCAACTGTACCATTGAGGCATCTGTTTTCTGGCATACTTAGGAGGAAGCAGTAGCCTTCCAATTTACCAACTAGAGAATCTCCCCATAATTAAGATGAATTATTGACTTGTCCATCAACAAGTAACGCTACACATATACCGATAATTCTCAGGCCAGTTGCAGATGATTTTCCTAACTTCTAGTATTACGTAGTTAGCATTTTGCTGTTTGCTAACAATTTATTTACATTAAACTTACAATTATATATATCACAACTAACAACCACCACCCTGTAACCAGTATTGCCTATATTAATTAATGTGGGCAATACTTACAGGGTTTTGGCGCCCCTTCGGCCCCAGCCATTAGCTTTCATTTCTTCAACTGTCGCTCTTTTCTTTTCGTTTCCTTCCTGCTTGCTGTCACACCTCTCTATCACCTTTTTTTCTGGCGCTATAGGACCTCGATGTTGCGGCGCCTAATATCCATCAATCAAATTATTGATATTAGATGCTTGATGTAGTCTTCTTCGTATTTTGGTTCTGTGTATGTCCATTTGAAATTACCCAGTTGTATTTGTTGCATTATGTATTTATTCATTGTGTGGGTTTTGTGTTGGTATGATGTTTTTTCCGGTTATATGTACAGTCGTGGTCAAATATAATCATCCATATAGGGGTAACTCACGTAAGAGTTTGACAGCTTCCCTCTGTTCCTTAGATGATAAACATTCCCATAAATAGATTAACTACTATCGTTTAATTTAATACAAGCAGCTACACACTACTTAAAACAATAAAATAATATGTGAACATGAAAACAGTAGACAGTAAATTGTTAAAGTTACCCATATGTGGATGATTATTATTGACCACGACTGTATGTCCCTGTTCTCCACATACTGAACAAATTATTAGATTGTTCTGGTGGTCATCTATTTCGTAGCATTTATAACATGTAGTTATTTGTATGTATTCTTCTTGTTCGATCTGGTCTAGGTTGCTAGGTTGGTGGAAAATGAGAGTTAAATATTCTTGGGATTCGGTAAAAATTTTCTGGTTAGGTCTGAAATTTTTCTGGTTAGGGCCGAAAATTTTATGGTTAGGTCCGATTCTTGAGGTTAGGTCTGACATTTTTGCCTTCTCAACCTTTATTATGTCTTCTAATCTTAATTAATTTCATGATATTTGTATAGTTTTTAATTTTTGTGACATCAGTGATCTTTTATCCAGTTGTTTTGTTTTTTTCAATTTATTCTTTAATTTTTTCTGTGGGTGTGTGTTCCCCAATGATGTGGTCTAATCTTTTGATGAATACTGACCTCTTTATTTTAATTTCAATTTTTTTTCCAGTTCTTTGGTAGCTTCTTTGTTGAATAGTTTGTCAGCATCTTGGTTGTAAAAATTCTGGTAAAAGCTACATTTATTTTTCCATATGCAAACCTTGCTAAGATTTCTTTGTTGCATTGTTGTTCCTTGTTTATATGTTTTAATGTAATTGTTGGTTTCATTTTTAATGTTTTGGAGATTCATGTATACTGTATATGTTGGTGCTCAGACTGCCTATATTCAGCACTTGGCTCTTGTCTAGCCCACTCCCCGCATTCAGCCTCTAGCAGCGAAGGGAGACACACGTCACGCTATTTGAGTTAATTTTATGAAACAAAATTGCACACACCAACAGCTATAGTTTCGGATCATTTTTCGAAGCCATCTCATTGGAAGGTGTTGCAGTACATTAGACCATCACTTTACCTCTCTTCCTTTTTACCTTGCAAAGTGAGAGATTTAGGAGTGCTGCTAGACGAAAATCTCTTTGTTGCTTTTATTAGAAAATATTTAGATCAGGATACCGTGAAGATGTTTCTTTCTTCATAACTATTATATCATAAGCAGACTGGATTACTGCAATGGACTGGTTGAAAAACATTTCTATTAAACAATTTACTTCGTTAATAAATGAGCTGAATAGACTTGTTATATAATTTATTTGACAAAGAAATATATTGTTTGGCATATAAAAGCCATCATAGTTGCACATAATGGAAGACTAAATGAATGGACACGGCCGAAGACTTGTGATTATTTTTTATTGTTATCTGTTCTGCATGTTCTGATACGACATGCTTCAATTAAAAAATTAGATAGACATCATTTGGACATGTGCTTAACTACAACAACGAATGTTTGTACAGTTGGACACAGGAATTCGAGGTACAGCCCAAGTGAAAGATGGTCAATTTCTCCCAATATCAAGTTCCTTAGTGCCAAATAGGAGACACCAGGGGCAGAAGTCAGTATTGAGGAAGGTGTGTGTGTGTGTGTGTGTTCCTTAGTGCCAAATAGGAGACACCAGGGGCAGAAGTCAGTATTGAGGATGGTAATAAAAAGCAACTACCTGATAATAAACACACAATGGTTACTCAAATGGGACAAGTATATTTCACCTGGACTGTAGCACAATTCCTGTGTCCAACTGTACTAGTTATCACAGAATAAAATCTTATAGGTTTACATGGAACGTGGGTACTAGTTATATGGCAACCCCATCTACCATTACCTAATAATTACAATCATGATGACCACAAAGATAGAGACACTTATTGGTGAGTTTGTTCCCAGTTCCCAGGGCCGTATTCAAGAAAGTTGGTGGTGTTGACAATGGCTTGGTACTGACTATGGACTCATGTTTCCATCGTCAACATCCACATGTTTTTGTATACAGCCTCACCACTAAGTAACTCTCTTCTATTGTGGCCATCATGATTGTTATTATTCGATTATCATTACCTGGACCAACAACCCTAGAAGGTATAGTATTTTCATTAGGTTTGAATAGGACGAGGTGGCGGCATAACCCACACCAGTTCATAGCAGCAAGACTGAAGTGTGTCTTTCCACTTGTACTGTGTACCCGGGTATTGATTAACATTCATGTGCAGCAGTTGAAAGCCCAGACACTCCAAGAGATGATAGATCCTCCACACACGGTAGAATTTACCCGTCTTGTCCAGGTTGCCATCTGGGGGAAATTGGGCCGGTATTAGTCTATTAGAGGAGGCTTTTTAATTAAAGGACCCTATGTTGTAGTCAGATAATAATTGGAGTTTAACGAGTCCTTCAAATATGGCCACGAAACACCACCTATATAGGGAAGGAGCTTGTTTGTTTCGTGGCATGGTCAGGAGGAATCAGAAGCCTCCAATTTTCATACACGATCACAGGGTCCTTAATTAAGGAATTATGTAACTCTCCTGATGGAAAATTGTAAGGTTATTATTGATTACTCCACACTAATGTCAAGAAGCAGATCCTCTGTTAGTAATATTGAGTGAAAAATAGTAATAAATGTGTGAAAAAATCTAGATCTCTACCGGAGCAAAATAATCTTTTTCCTCGTGACATCGAACATCTTTCCTGAAATCGTCCTGGTAGTATTGTTTTCACAGACAAAAACTCACACAGACAATTAACAAATAGTCCATACAAATAACAGACTGGGGACGTAAATACTTAATAATATGTCATGTCCATTGGAAGAACCACAAGTTATAATTATTAAGGAAATATTCCCTAACGTATGCAATGTAAAGAGTGTGTTTTATCAGTCAATTAGTCAGCCACTCACTCGGATACTAACACCCGTAGTTTTAAAACATTTGAGGGCCCTTACTGAAGCTCTATGAACCCTCCAAACTACTCCAGGCAACGGATTCCCTATTCGAAACACTGAAGCGTTTTGTGGCCTGGATTATTTGGAGGGTTCATAGAGCTCCAGTAAGGGCCCTCAAATATTTTAAAACTACGGGACTAAGCATTTGAAGAGACTTACCGAAAGGATACATGCCCGGGTGAACCTCTATACCCAGCTGAGACACTTGAGTCAAGAGATGAGGAGAGTCCCTGAATACTTGTTCCAACGCCGGGATCTCAGAGCCTTCGATGTCTATCTTAAGGTAATCTAGTCGACGTCCTTCGTGACCCAACATTCTCATAATGTTTCCCAGCGTGTCCACCTGGAGTACACACATATATTTATATACAGAACGTGTTTATATATATATATATATATATATATATATATATATATATATATATATATATATATATATATATATATATATATATATATATATATATATATATATATATATATATATATATATATATATTATACATAAAATGTAAATATTGGCTGCAATAAAATGTCGTAATAATGTATGGATTACATGCAAAATCTCATACAGTATATGAATATGTTGTGAACACACACACACACACACATACACACACACACACACACACACACACACAGACACATAGTTACCTTGGATTGTTGTGTTCCGGGCAAGATCCCTTTATAACCCTCCAACCCCAGGTTCTTGAAGTATATATGGGATCCTCTCTTAAAGTTCGAAAGATGTATGGTTGGATCAAAACTGTACACCTGCCAGACATTATAATTTGTGTTACTAATATGGACTACATTATTATGTACAGTTGGACACAGGAATGGGTGGTACAGCCCAGGTGAAAGATATTTGTCCCATTAGAGTAACCATTGTGTGTCTATTATCAGGTACTTGCTTTTTATTACCATCCTCAATACTGACTTCTGCCCCTGATGTCTCCTATTTGGCACTAAGGAACACACACACACACACACACACCATCTTCAATACTGACTTCTGCCCCTGGTGTCTCCTATTTGGCACTAAGGAACTTGATATTGGGAGAAATTTTCCATCTTTCACTTGTGCTGTACCACGAATTCCTGTGTCCAACTGTATATGGTATATCGAAGAAGAGAATATTATTAAAAAGGATAACTAAAAAGGATAAACTACATGGTCTTATTTACCGTCGCTTCATTTATCTGATCTAACTTTGTCTTGCCTCACCAAACCTCACTTCAAGCAGCCAACCCTAGCTTGACCTAATTTTCTATTTCACCAACAAACATAACCATAATCATCCTGACCTGACGAGACCTCACTTGAGTTAACCTCCCCTCCTCCCCTTCATCCAACTCATCAACCAGCCTAATGTAACCTGACCTCACCTGACCTCACCTGACAGCCGTACTTAGCCATGGCATCATCGAAGGACCACTCATTACCAATACCAAAGGAGTAGACCAAACAGTTCTCGGGGTCTGGAGCCAAGCCGGGGTCGTAACAGATCCACTTGTCACCGTCATAGAAGCTAGTGTTTGATATTTGGTGAATTCTCATAACACCACCCAACTGTGTCTGTCGGAAGCAGTGAGATGTAGACTGATAAAACCATACTCTTTAATTAACAGATATTAAGACAGATATTCCCATAACATTGGTTAGTGTAATTGGCTTCAAAAAATAATAATATGGGGGGCTTATTATATCAAGTAGCAAGTTGTGTCATTAATTCGCTATGAAAATATGCTAGTGTTCCTTATCAGTTTATCTAAAGGAGTTATAAGGTATAATCCTGCCAACACTGACATAATTTATGCGTCGGAGACCTGGACATGGAGTAGGGCTCATCAATCTAGAATAGGTGCTGTAGAAATGAGTTATATGAGAGAAGCATGTGGACTTACAAGGTGAGATGGAGATAGTAATGAGAGTGTGTATAAGAGATGTGGTATGAGTGAGAAGGCAATTGGTATTGAGTGTGGAGTGGTTGAGAGAGTGAAACGTAATACACTGAGGTGGTTTGGACATGTAGAGAGAATGCAAAGTGAGGAGTTTGTAAAGAAGGTGTATGGAAGTGAAGTTGTGGGATGTGGTGTGAGAGGCAGACCACTGGTTAGATGGCAGAACAGAGTGGAAGAGTATGTAAAGGAGAGAAACATGAGGGGGAGGGGAGGGCTGGACCAATTAAGGAGGGAGTGTTGGAACAGGGAAAACTGGAGACACTTCTGCCGTGGCCACCTCCTTGGGGGTGAGTTCCCAGAGGCAGCGAGGCGTCAGAGCTATGGGTAGATGGAATAGTACTAAAAAGATACTGCAGTCTGTCCAAATAATTAGATTTTCCGTAGCCTTAACTTCCACTGTTTGAGAAAGTAAGAGAGGGAGAGGGAGAGAGAGAGAGAGAGGGTGGGGGTGGGGGGGGTAATATTCATGATTCTATGTTTTGTTTTTTTCTATACCTCAACCTCGGATCAAAACATACTGTAGTTTTTGGTAGAGACATTATTCTCGCCTTCTCAACTCGTCTCATCTTGCTTACTGTTCTTCCTCTCTTGTCACATTCTCCCTCGTCCTACAGGGTCTTTCTCTTCTATACAATTTGCTATCCCAATGCAGAAAAAGTACAGGAACGGGGAATAGACTCACCTTATTTGTATCACCTGAAATGTACAGGAACGGGGAATAGACTCACCTTATTTGCACATGAATATTTCTTTGTATCTTTCCCGTAGTCGAACTCAAGCTGGATATCGTGTAGGTCTGGTATTGGACAAGTTTGTATCACCTGAAGAATGTCCTTCTTCACCAATTCCAAGTTGTTCTCAGCTGCATCTAAACCATTAGTATTAGTTAATTAAGTAAATATTAAATAAATATATAACTTGGCAACACTTACTGCTGGTAACACTGCTACAACAACAACAACGCTCAGAGCGGCTGCGTCAGTCAGTTCCTGGCCAGCTACCAACATAACGAGTCCTACTCTGTTGTGTATCATCTCTTACGACCTCTCGACTACGCTTACCACACTTAATTCATGTTCAGTATGTGTCTGTCAGGTCTTCCAATATTTATTATCATACAGTATATGCCATTCACGGGAATATTAAAGGTATTTTGAGCAAATTGGAGGGTTATATTTTTCTCCGTACTCTGCTAGGAAACAAACAATTTTATAGTATCCTAATATTCAAGTAAAGCATAATATATAGAGTAGTAAATAGACCTCAATTTTGCATACTATAGATTGTCACCTTTTCGTAAAACAGAGATAAGCTAAATAAGATAAGATAAATATTGTTATAATTACACACACACACACAGATATAATTACACACACACTTGTCAGCACACACAAAACAGCACCTACCCGCACACGCACACACGCGTACACATATAATAGAAGATACACACACACACGTACACATATAATAGAAGATACACACACACACGTACACATATAATAGAAGATACACACACACACGTACACATATAATAGAAGATACACACACACACGTACACATATAATAGAAGATACACACACACACGTACACATATAATAGAAGATACACACACACACGTACACATATAATAGAAGATACACACACACACGTACACATATAATAGAAGATACACACACACACGTACACATATAATAGAAGATACACACACACACGTACACATATAATAGAAGATACACACACACACGTACACATATAATAGAAGATACACACACACGTACACATATAATAGAAGATACACACACACGCGTACATACTTACCGAGATTGTCACTAGCTCCATAGCGATATATATCCAATTGACGGATTTCCCTTCTAACCTTGTCCTTTTTAACGTGTTGTCTATCCTGGCCATTTTGAACGTGTTGTCTATCCTGGCCATTTTGAACGTGTTGTCTATCCTGGCCCTTTTGAATGGGTTGTCTATCCTGGCCCTTTTGAATGGGTTGTCTATCCTGGCCCTTTTGAATGGGTTGTCTATCCTGGCCCTTTTGAATGTGTTGTCTATCCTGGCCCTTTTGAATGGGTTGTCTATCCTGGCCTTCTTGAACGTGTTGTCTATCCTGGCCTTCTTGAACGTGTTGTCTATCCTGGCCTTCTTGAACGTGTTGAAACTCAGTTAAGTTGATTGGCGTCAAAGATTGGTCCCTGAAGGTGATATATAAATTATGTATGTAGAGTTGTATGTACAGTTGGACACAGGAATTCGAGGTACAGCCCAAGTGAAAGATGGTCAATTTCTCCCAATATCAAGTTCCTTAGTGCCAAATAAGAGACATCAGGGGCAGAAGTCAGTATTGAGGATGGTGTGTGTGTGTGTGTGTGTGTGTGTGTGTTCCTTAGTGCCAAATAGGAGACATCAGGGGCAGAAGTCAGTATTGAGGATGGTGTGTGTGTGTGTGTGTGTGTGTGTGTGTGTGTGTGTGTGTGTGTGTTCCTTAGTGCCAAATAGGAGACATCAGGGGCAGAAGTCAGTATTGAGGATGGTGTGTGTGTGTGTGTGTGTGTGTGTGTGTGTGTTCCTTAGTGCCAAATAGGAGACATCAGGGGCAGAAGTCAGTATTGAGGATGGTAATAAAAAGCAACTACCTGATAATAGACACACAATGGTTACTCAAATGGGACAAGTATATTTCACCTGGGCTGTAGCACAATTCCTGTGTCCAACTGTACCTTAAGACAAAGATATGACAGCTTAAATTTCACAAATATGGAAACTTTGATGGAGAGCAAAGATAATGAAAAAAGATAATGAAAAAGAATTATGCAACTTTATTTATGATATTCTGGATATGTATGATTAAAAATGGTGGATTGCAAAGGAAAACAAGAAAGAAATGTGTGCTTTTATTCATGTGTTTTAAATTAGTATTGCTGGTGTCATAATGTATTACGATAATGGACAAGAATTATGTAACTCTATTTACGATGGTTTGGGTATATATGATTTGAAAATTTTGGTGGATTGCAATGGAACACGAAAAAGAAATATGTATTTTAATTCAACTGTTTTGAATATGTATCGTCGTTGAAGGTATCAATATTAAGATTATCATTTGGACAAAAAAAATAATTGTGTTTATTCTAATAATGCTGTAAATTACATGTTTGTCAATAAACTAACTAACCAACTATGCAGAGGTTGTATGTATGTATGTATGTAGAGTTGTATGTATGTAGGCACACACAAACAGACTCAACACAACACACACAACAACAACAACAAACACACACACAATACGACGTAGCAAACACACAACCCAACAACACTACACAACAAACATACACACACACACACAGAGAACAATCACACACAAACACACAACACAACACAACACAATACTACGTAGCAAACACACAACCCCACAACACTACACAACAAACATACACACACACAGAGAACAATCACACACAAACACACAACACAACACAACACAATACACACAACCACACACAACTCAATACAGTGGTCACTCAGGCAATACCACTGTATGTACAGTTGGACACATGAATGGGTGGTACAGCCCAAGTGAAAGATGGTCAATTTCTACCAATATCAAGTTCCTTAGTACCAAATAGGAGACATCAGGGGCAGAAGTCAGTATTGAGGATGGTAATAAAAACCAAGTACCTGATAATAGACACACAATGGTTACTCAAATGGGACAAGTATATTTCACCTGGGCTGTACCATCCATTCATGTGTTCAACTGTACACCAAAATCTCTAGCGTGCCAACCTTGAGTTCCCGATGATTAAGACGAGAGAGAAGGCGATAACAGTGATCAATGCGATGACTGCGATGGATGCGACGACCTTCTCTTTCCTATTGGTTCTCCCCATTCTGCGAAACAAAAAGTAATTATAATTATATCATTATCACCATCGTCATCACAATCACTATTACCATTAGCATCGTCATCATAATTATCTCCGCCAAGGAGGTTATGTTTTCACCCCTGTATGTTTGTCTGTTTGTTTGTTTGTCTGTTTGTCTGTTAGCAGGATTACGCAAAAACACATGGACGGATTTTGATCATAATCATTTTGATCAATGATCATCATAATCATTGTAATGGACAATAAAGATCTATGCAATGTTTCGTATGGGTTGGGTTCAGCATATATATATATATATATATATATATATATATATATATATATATATATATATATATATATATATATATATATATATATATATATATATATATATATATATATATATATATATATAGACCTAATGTTCGAAGCAGTAGATTTCGTGTCCAAAACTTACTTTTGAAAGACCCTCAGCCAGGCTCAGTTAAGTTAGTTAACCTCAGTTTTATTGTGAGAGCCGACCGAGTGTGTCCGAGTCACGGCCTTGTCTGTATAGACTTTGGTCCGAGTGAACACGTTGGTTGTTGTTGTTGATGTTCTCCCGTGGCAGAATGGCCTCCTGCCCCACAGACCCCTGGTACACTCTGGTTGCAGTGAAAAAAAAAAAAAAATAAATAAAGGAGGGGCTGGCCCTATATGCCTGGGCTACCGAAGCACATCCCAACGAAATGGGACCAGAGCTTACTGGACCAGGGAGTCTGGGGGCCTCCGACCACCAGTGAGCCCAAGCTCACGTTACCACAAGAGCTACAAGTGGGGCTGTACCTTTTATGAGACCAGCCCTGAAGGGATCATAAAGGGGAGGGAGTTTATATTGCTGTGTGCAAAGGGAAATACAGCCCCGTGTGCTGGCGGTACACACAGCAGTGAAAAAAAAGACCTCCGGTTGTAGTACACCTCACGTGAAAGTGACCAGATCCTACAAAAATCTTTATTCTAGCCCTGTGGGGGATAACTAATATTCACAGAGAATAAAGTCAGCCCACTGGGCCCGAACATGTTGGTTTATAAGGACAGCATAAGTCCTTCCAATCCAATATGAAGTCAAACGAGGCTGATAGGTTGTAACTTGTTGGTCAAATTGTTCGGCGAGTAGTCTACACTATTGATGTTAATTGTTTGTGCTTATTAATTAATTAGGGGAGTAGGAAAGTGCTGCTCTCATCGCCCTTAATTCTTCTAAGGTACGGCCGGAAACAGTATCAGATTTATATTTGCTTGTCTATAATAAATCTAAATCTAAATTAAGTGACCTGTTGTTTAGAATAATTTGGAGGAATTGGTTACTCCAAATATAGCAACACTGTACTATCGATCTTAAAGCTTCTACCAATACACTAAGCCGCGGGGGTTCCCAAACTATAGGGGACATGGAGGGTCTAACAACTCTATGCACTACATTCAACTTGCCGGAACGAGGCTAAACATTTCAGTCAGTCTCGGAGGTGGCTGGAGTACAGTTGGACACAGGAATGGGTGGTACAGCCCAAGTGAAGGATGGTCACTTTCTCCCAATATCAAGTTCCTTAGTGCTTGAAGGGTAAATTAGAAGTGCAATTATTATTTTTTTCTGTTAGCAGGTGCAGTAGTATGAACTTACATAATAGACTATACTGTACACATTTTTCATATTTGTCTTGGAATCAATAAAAGAAATCGACCAATAAAATATTAAGAGGAAATACTAAACAGACGTCAACATAAGCTTTGCATTTTATTAGAGGAGTCCCGAGTCACTGGACACGAACTGAACAGGGTTGCCAAATGCTCGGATGGGGTTGACGGCCAAATCTAGCCCAACTCACGGCCAAATCGGCCAAATATTTACTAATTCCGGCCAAAATAAAGAAAACTTCGGCCGCATGTGAAATTGTTGTTGGTAAAGTACAACAATAATATAAATTTTATTGATTAATGACTTTGAGAGGCAATATACCACAATACATAATAACTACTTAAATAAACAAACAAATTGAAAGGCATTGGTCTAACACTTTCTCATTGTAGATGAAGATATTAAACGACTTGCCTTTGGAACGATCTGAGATTTACTAAGGTTGCACACTGTATTTTCACTGCCATCACTTGCCCGTGTTACCCACGCCAACTTTTCTTCCCACGATGGGTTATATTGTCTGCCACTATCGTACTGTTCCTTCCACCTCGACGTTGATGTTATCATGTAGCAAACAGGTTAAGTCAGGTTGGCTATATTAAAAAAAAAAAAAGGACACAATCTCATGCGAGACAGCAACCAGCGACTTAATGTAACGTATCGATGGAAGCAGACTTAGCGGGGAACTGACTCACTCTCCAAGTCCCATACGTAACCTATATGTATTTGTTAAATGATCTCACACGTTCAGTTCCTGTACGGTTACTATGGTAACAGGAGTGGGACGTTACAGGCCAAGAAGGGAGTGGATAGGACTCATGGGAGTTAGAGACCTAATAGAGAGATATATATTATATATAGGGTTTCTAATGGGAGGGCAAGAAGGCCGACATGTCACCAATATATTCTATTTCAGGCCTTCCAGTTAAATTTCGGCCAAAATTCGACCAAATTGTTTGGCCGATCAAGTCTTGTTTTTTTAAGGTCAAACAAAAATGTTCACGGCCACATTTCGTGAATCTGGCCGAAAAATCGGCCATCTGGCAACCCTGGAACTGAACATGACAACGACAGTCTACGAGCAGACGAGTAGATGACTGTACAGTGTACACAGTACTACACACACACACACACACACTAAAAGAGGGTTAAACCTTAAAGTAGAACGTTCGTCAAGAAAATTATTTCGTTGCCTTTTCATCTGGATATTAGGCTATTTTGACAGAGGACAGTGGAATGGATATTCGAATTTTTAATAAGGTACGGAAAGGGTACGAAAAGAGTACGGAAAAGGCCCCTTCAAAATAACGTAATTTCGTACCGTACCGTACTTAACAAGAAATATCGTACCGTAATTTAGTACCGTACTTTTAGATTAAAAAATAACATACCGTACCGTAATTCCGTACCGTACCATACCATACTGCCACCCTTGGGAGGGAGGCGGGGGGAAGGGGAGGGGAATTTATTGAGCTGGAAACGTATCAAGTCTTTGTGGGATGTCCTTGTTACTAAAATTAGGCAGGCAACGTGTGAAGCTCTCATACGTTAGGTTAGGTCAAACGTACAGTATGTTGTGTGACTTTGATATGTTTGGGCCAACCGTACAGAACGTATAATAACGGAACAACATAAGTGAGGCAACGTCGACTTAATTCCTTTGTGAAGATAAAGGATTTAATTAATTAAGTCGACGTTGCCTTTATTCGTGGTAGTGATTTTGTGACTCACCTAGTAGTATGTCCACTAGTTGGTGAGAATACATCCGCAACCAAAGAAGATGCATATTTTACCCGCATTCTTATCAATATAGTTTATATAGAATTCATCCCTGACTTCGTTCTTCTTCTAGGCTTCGTAATGCACAATCAACCTGTGAAAACTGATTGTGAGGGTAATAGGAACGACTGCATGCTACAAAACATATCCTTAAACGTATAGGTGTTGTCACCTCCGGCGGGAAGGGTGGGTGGGTGCTGAACGTATAGGTGTCGCTCGTCAGAGAACATATCCCATTTTTAAGAAAGAAAGCCTTACGAAATACACGCCTCACCAAGGTCTCGCTCTGTTCTCGCCTGGGGAAAGTGAGTATTCTCTCCTTGGCCATGCTCGCGATGGTATATGTTTGTATAATATTAACTCTAGCTCTTCTGTTATTCAAGATAAACAATTTTAGTTGCTGTAGTTCCCCAGACTGTCTGGCTGAGCAGTCCCGAGTCTGTTTGACCGAAGCCGTGCAGATGCTCGGACCCCCAAATGGGATAGTGGGATAGTGGGTGATAGTGAGATCTGTTTCTTCGAAGGAAGCAGACGAGGGGACTGCTGGCTCACGGGCATGTATCCCTTGGCCAGCAAGCACACCGTTTGTAGTCTTCCTTGTCATGCCACCCAATTGGGCAATCTCGTCGGCTACCCAGAAGGAATAAGAGATAGTAAGAGAGACAGACAAAACAGGCCAGGGTATGGTAGAGGATGCTAGGTTCCTCATTCCTGGATAGAACCAGCCCTCACCAGTGTGTGCTGGGTAGTTGAGATGTGTGCTGGCTGGGTAGTTGAGATGTGTGCTGGCTGGGTAGTTGAGATGTGTGCTGGCTGGGTAGTTGAGATGTGTGCTGGGTAGTTGAGATGTGTGCTGGGTAGTTGAGATGTGTGCTGAGTAATTTACATCAACACATTGTCACATGTAGATTCGTGTATTTTCCGGTATTCACTTTAGTTTTCTCATTGACCAACCCATGTACTGGATATTAACATTTGACCATAAGACTTTTACACAAAATTTTATTCTTTCATTATAACCCCCAAGACATAATATATTAAAGTCAGCCTATCTAAGTAAAGACATAGTACAGTAATTCCTAATCTAACCCCAAAATATACTACAGTAAAGTCAGCCTATCTAAGTAAAGACATAGTACAGTCATTCCTAATCTAACCCCAAAATATACTACAGTAAAGACCTCCTACCTAAATTAACGAGTAACCTCCACTATTACACAGTGCCCAAGTGTTGGGTTGACACTACAGCCAGCAAAGCCACAGGTATCAAAGTGCCGACGGGAAAAGGAAGCCGCCTCATTATCCTCCACGCACGAACAAAACACGGGTTTGTTCCTAATGCAGAACTCGTTTTTCAAGCAAAAAACGACGGTGATTATCATAACCAAATGACATCTGTTCGATTTGAAGAATGGTTTAGGAACCAGTTATTGCCTAACATTGCTCCCAACTCTGTCATTGTTATGGATAATGCTGCATACCACTCGACCCAGATTGAAAAGATGCCCACACAAACGTGGAGGAAGGCAGACATCAAAGAATGGCTTATCAAGAAAGGAGCACAGCCAGGTGATGAGCTGTTAAAAAGCCAACTACTACTTCTTACCAAGCAATATTTCACCGGGAAAAAATATTTAATTGACACCATCGCCAAGGAAGCAGGACACAGGGTTGTACGACTACCACCATATCACTGCCAGTATAACCCTATTGAACTTATCTGGGCCCAAGTAAAGACAAGCATTGCACAAAAAAACAACTACAAGCTGGTAGATCTGAAGGTACTGGTCACACAATCATTGCAGCAAGTAACCCCAACCAACTGGATGAATGCTGTACGACATACAGACGATCTCCAAGCAAAGGATGCCAGACTTGATCAGTCAGTTGATCATATCATCGACTCATTTGTCATTAATATATCAAATGACACTTCAGACGATGAATAAATCTTAATAACAGACAGGAAGAGGATTAGGCCTCCCGGGGACACCTCTATAAAAAAGACGCGCCAAGACTTTTACCTCAATGGTGGTGTGGAAAGAAGGTCTCTCCTCGATCAATCATTATTAAATAATAGGTTAAGAGTCCAGAAGTAAAAACACATACTCGATAATTATAAACCACTCGGTAAATTTTTATAATCAATCGTATACTATGTAGCAGAAATTGTACCTTTTCTTGTCAAGGAAAAGGTACAGTATATAGGACAGTATGAAGGTATACAGTATAACTATATAGGAGCTGTGTAGGTTTTTGGACCACTTACATATATATACCAAAGTCGTACATGCAAATTTAAAGATCGATATTGTTCCCATTTTCTTTGAAGTTAATTAGATATGGCAACGCCGCACTCTAATGGGACCACAGCCTTGCGGGTCAGTACAAGATAGAATGAGTATAGCCATTTCTGACTGTTACAATTTACTAGTACCCTAAGTTATACAGGCCTTAAGTCACAGATAGTGGGGTTGTTGTGGCTGGTAGATGCGGTCACGATCACAAGCAGAGAGTTACTGCCTCCTGTCGGGCCGGCCGGTACGAGGTGTATTTATGTACATTATACTCAACCCATACCTCCGCCACTTCTTCCACCCCACCCACCTTCTCCACCCTGTTCGCTTTCCCCACCCGGCCCTCTTTCCCCAACCCGCTCTCTGTCCACACCCTACCCGCCTTCTCCACCCCGCTCTCTGTCCCCACCACGCTCGCTTTCTCCACCCGGCCCTCTTTCCCCAACCCGCTCTCTGTCCACACCCTACCCGCCTTCTCCACCCCGCTCTCTGTCCCCACCCCGCCCTCTTTCCCCAACCCGCTCTCTGTCCACACCCTACCCGCCTTCTCCACCCCGCTCTCTGTCCCCACCCCGCCCTCTTTCCCCAACCCGCTCTCTGTCCACACCCTACCCGCCTTCTCCACCCCGCTCTCTGTCCCCACCCCGCCCTCTTTCCCCAACCCGCTCTCTGTCCACACCCTACCCGCCTTCTCCACCCCGCTCTCTGTCCCCACCCCACCCTCTTTCCCCAACCCGCTCTCTGTCCACACCCTACCCGCCTTCTCCACCCCGCTCTCTGTCCCCACCCCGCCCTCTTTCCCCAACCCGCTCTCTGTCCACACCCTACCCGCCTTCTCCACCCCGCTCTCTGTCCCCACCCCGCCCTCTTTCCCCAACCCGCTCTCTGTCCACACCCTACCCGCCTTCTCCACCCCGCTCTCTGTCCCCACCCCACCCTCTTTCCCCAACCCGCTCTCTGTCCACACCCTACCCGCCTTCTCCACCCCGCTCTCTGTCCCCACCACGCTCGCTTTCCCCAACCCGCTCTCTGTCCACACCCTACCCGCCTTCTCCACCCCGCTCTCTGTCCCCACCACGCTCGCTTTCCCCAACCCGCTCTCCTTTCCCCACCCAACCCGTGTCCACCACTACCAGTTAATGTGAGTTATTGACTGTGTGTGTGTGTGTGTGTATGTATGTATGTATTTAGGTTGTATGTTTGTTTATAGGATATTTATGTGTGTGTATGTGTGTGTTTTTTAATATGTGTGTGTATGTGTGTTGTTTAGTGTGTATGTGTGTTTTATTTAGTATGTGTGTGTGTATGTGTATTTAGGTTGTGTGTGTGTGTATGTATGTATTTAGGTTGTATGTGTGTATGTGCGTTTATAGGATATTTATGTGTTGTTTAGTATGTGTGTGTGTACGTATGTGTTTTTATTATGTGTGTGTATATGTGTGTTTTTTAGTGTGTGTGTATGTGTGTTTTTTTAGTATGTATGTGTGTTTTTAAGTATGTATGTATATGTATGTACTGTACGTGTGTATGTATGTATGTATGTATGTATGTGTAAGTAATAATATGCATTTAAATGAATAATAAAACGATTTATTTTTGTATATTCAGGAAGTTTGTTTTTGTGTCTTTTGTTATTTTAATATATTAAATGAATTTTCTTTCTTTGTCATAATAATAATAATAATAATAATAATAATAATAATAATAATAATAATAATAATAATAATAATAATAATAATAGCAACAACAACAATAATAATAATAATAATAATAATAATAATAATAATAATAATAATAATAGCAACAACAACAATAATAATAATAATAATAATAATAATAATAATAATAATAGCAACAATAACAATAATAATAATAATAATAATAATAATAATAATAATAATAATAATAATAGCAACAACAACAATAATAATAATAATAATAATAATAATAATAATAATAATAGCAACAACAACCACAACAATAATAATAATAATAATAATAATAATATTAATAATAATAATAATAATAATAATATTAATAATAATAATAATAATAATAGCAACAACAACGACAATAATAATAATAATAATAATAATATTAATAATAATAATAATATTAATAATAATAATAATAATAATAATAATAATAATAATAATAATAATAATAATAATAATAATAATAATAATAATAATAATGATAGTAATAATAATAATAATAATAATAATAATAATATTAATAATAATAATAATAATAATAATAATAATAATAATAATAATAATAATAATAATAATAATAATATTAATAATAATAATAATAATAATAATAATAATAATAATAATAATAATAATAATAATAATAATAATAATAATAATAATAGCAACAACAACGACAATAATAATAATAATAATAATAATAATAATATTAATAATAATAATAATATTAATAATAATAATAATAATAATAATAATAATAATAATAGCAACAACAACAACAATAATAATAATAATAATAATAATAATAATAATATTAATAATAATAATAATAATAGCAACAACAACAACAACAATAATAATAATAATAATATGTTAGTATGATTCTGTATTTATATGAGCTGTTAAATCTAATTATTGTTAATATATCTTCATATTCACTTATTTCTCTTATCAGTTCAATATTTTGGTTTATCTTGTATAAAATAAGTATATAAGTATGTATTACAGAAGGATATGTATATTTCCTTCTGTTATACATGCTATATTATAAGTACAGTATGTATTACAGAAGGATATGTATATTTCCTTCTGTTATACATGTTATATTATAAGTACAGTATGTATTACAGAAGGATATGTATATTTCCTTCTGTTATACATGCTATATTATAAGTATGTATTACAGAAGGATATGTATATTTCCTTCTGTATATACATGTTTATATTATAAGTACAGTATGTATTACAGAAGGATATGTATATTTCCTTCTGTATATACATACTTATAGTCCATATACAAATAGTTGTGGATATTACTAGGGTTAAAGTTCCATCAAGATTTGTCGCAATACCTTTTTTGGCAACTGTGTGTACATAATAAATCTCATTTTATAATCATCTCTCTCTCTCTCTCTCTCTCTCTCTCTCTCTCTCTCTCTCTCTCTCTCACCTTTTTCTGGCGCTATACCACCTCCATGTTGACAACCCTAATATCCAGCAATCTATATCTTTAAGAAATATCTTTAAATTTAGAATTATCTTTCTCTCTAAAATTAATTATTGTATAGTTAGAATTAGCTTTATTTCCGTTTCCAAGCCGAGAGATATCTTTCAAATGGACCAGAGAACTATTTCTATCTCTCAAATTATCTCTCTCTCTATTTCCAAACTTAGAATTATCTCTATTTCCAGACTTAGAATTATCTCTATCTCTATTTCCAGACTTAGAATTATCTCTATCTCTATTTCCAGACTTAGAATTATCTCTATCTCTATTTCCAGACTTAGAATTATCTCTATCTCTATTTCCAGACTTAGAATTATCTCTATCTCTCGAAAGATTGGATTCCATTCTGAATTTTATACGCGGGATATATTTCTCTCTCTCAAACTGAGTTCCTGTTGTACAAAAGACGGACGTGTGATCAACATTGCAGCCAGTGGACTGTAACTTCACTCACTCAGGCGGGGTTCTCACCAATACGTTTGCAGTCCGTTTGCACGGAGTCCGTTCAGGTTGATGACGTCACGAACACAACGTCCAGACGGACACAGAGGAGTTGAGCGCCGTTTCCCGCCCGTTTATTCACCACATCAACAACAAGCGACTATGGCCGAGTTTTTACCGGAGATGGACAAGGATTTACTAAAGGCATAAAATAATAACCAATAAACTAGATACCATATCAGCCTATTAAAAATGCGGATGTTTTCTAGTACTTTTAATTACAACCTATATATTATTATACATTTACATTACAAATATTATTTAGAATCATGGATGATATCAAATAATTTTTTAATTCAATCATTTTGTTGTAGCTGGTGTTCAACTTTTAATAATTGTGTTTTAATGTAGTGAGCAGCTACAACTGCTATTTTGGCTGGTAGACTGTTTGTTTACCCATCACCAGAGTGCGGTGTTGCCAAGCCTACAGTTCCAATGTACATTCTTATTAATCGTACATAAATTGACGAACTATACACAAATATATTATGATTATTATTGTATTTACATTAAATCGTATCATTTTGCGAACAAATAAGTTTAATTCATATTATTTTCATATGTTGAGGAGTCAACAACATTATAAACGGACACCACCGCCAACGTTGCTACCCAAAAAGATGAATTCAGTTCATCCTCAACGTTGGACGTGGTCCGTCTACGTGAGGTCGCAACGCGCACCGCATTCCCACTGTTTGGGCACATACACGTACGTTCGTGACGTCATCAACGTGAACGGACTCCGTGCAAACGGATTGAAAACGTATTGGTGAGAACCCCGCCTAAGGCGGGGTTCTCACCAATACGTTTGCAGTCCGTTTGCACGGAGTCCGTTCATGTTGATGACGTCACGAACACAACGTCCAGACGGACACAGAGGAGTTGAGCGCCGTTTCCCGCCCGTTTCTTCACATCAACAACAAGCGAATATGGCCGAGTTTTTACCGGAGATGGACAAGGATTTACTAAAGGCATAAAATAATAACCAATAAACTAGATACCATATCAGCCTATTAAAAATGCGGATGTTTTCTAGTACTTTTAATTACAACCTATATATTATTATACATTTACATTACAAATATTATTTAGAATCATGGATGATATCAAATAATTTTTTAATTCAATCATTTTGTTGTAGCTGGTGTTCAACTTTTAATAATTGTGTTTTAATGTAGTGAGCAGCTACAACTGCTATTTTGGCTGGTAGACTGTTTGTTTACCCATCACCAGAGTGCGGTGTTGCCAAGCCTACAGTTCCAATGTACATTCTTATTAATCGTACATAAATTGACGAACTATACACAAATATATTATGATTATTATTGTATTTACATTAAATCGTATCATTTTGCGAACAAATAAGTTTAATTCATATTATTTTCATATGTTGAGGAGTCAACAACATTATAAACGGACACCACCGCCAACGTTGCTACCCAAAAAGATGAATTCAGTTCATCCTCAACGTTGGACGTGGTCCGTCTACGTGAGGTCGCAACGCGCACCGCATTCCCACTGTTTGGGCACATACACGTACGTTCGTGACGTCATCAACGTGAACGGACTCCGTGCAAACGGATTGAAAACGTATTGGTGAGAACCCCGCCTAAGGCGGGGTTCTCACCAATACGTTTGCAGTCCGTTTGCACGGAGTCCGTTCATGTTGATGACGTCACGAACACAACGTCCAGACGGACACAGAGGAGTTGAGCGCCGTTTCCCGCCCGTTTCTTCACATCAACAACAAGCGAATATGGCCGAGTTTTTACCGGAGA
>JAWZYT010003604.1:0-5000 GCA_034508575.1 Petrolisthes manimaculis | reverse complement strand
ATATATAGTCTTTGAGAAACATACGTCAGAGCCACAACATTCCAGGATTGGCTATCTTGTGAACTTGGAACTATTCTTGATTGGTGCAGACGGCCGAATATGCAAATGAGGGAATCTGGAGCTTCACAAGACACTACACTCAAGACCAACCAGGTCTTGGTCTCTCTCGCATCCCTTTCCGTGGTCGAACCAGGTAACAAATAGTTATGGTGTGAAGTGGTCTTCCAGTCCCGTAACAGTGTGTATGTATATATATATATATGTACAGTATGTGTATATATGTGTGTGTGTATATGAACTAGTCCAGGCAGGAGGTGAACCAATGGTCTCTCTGCTAACTACTATCTGCAACAAGATTTGGACCACTGGAGAGTGGCCAACGCTTTAGACTCAGTCGCTTATTATCACCTTGCCTAAAAAAGGAAACCTGCAATTGTGCCAAAATTATCGCACTATTAGTCTGATAAGCCACCCAAGCAAAGTCTTACTGAGAATCATACTCAACAGATTAAAACCTGAAGCAGAAAGTATCATCTCTGAGGAACAAGCAGGCTTTAAAGCAGGACGGAGCACTGTTGAACAGATATTCAACTTGAGAATAATCTGCGAAAAGTACCTACAACACCAACAAGACCTCTACCATGTATTCATCGACTTTAGGAAAGCCTTTGACAGAGTATGGCATGCCGCTCTATGGGCAACTATGAAAAAATACAACATCAATCGCACTATCATAAAAATAATAGAACAATTATATGAGAAGGCCACAAGTGCTGTCCTCCTCAATGGCGACATAGGCGAATGGTTTCGCACTGCTGTTGGAACACGACAGGGATGTCCAATGTCCCCAACCCTATTTAATATCTATCTTGAAAGGATTATGGAAGATGCCTTAATAAATCATGAAGGAACAGTTTCCATCGGTGGCAGAACAGTTACTAACCTTCGTTTTGCAGATGACATCGATGGCCTTGCAGGAAATGAAGAAGAACTAAAGAGTTTAGTTGAACAACTTGACAGAGCAGCCTTTGCATATGGCATGGAGATCAGTGCTGAGAAAACCAAATTAATGACCAACAACACAAGAGGCATCATCTCTGATATTCAAGTCAGTGGGTCAACCTTAGAAGCAGTGAACTCTTTCAAATACCTTGGCTCCATCATATCTGACGAAGGTTCAAGACCTGAGATGTTGGCAAGAATTGGACAAACATGTACAACAATGGCAAGGCTTCAGACTATATGGAAAGATAGAAGTATTAGTGTGAAACACAAAGTCCAATTAATGCGTTCCCTTGCCCTATCAATTCTCCTGTATGCTTGTGAAACTTGGACGTTGACAGCAGATCTACAGCGGAAGATTCAGGCAGCCGAGATGAGGTGCTACAGAAGGGTACTTGGTGTACGCTACACTGATCATGTCACCAATGAAGAGATCCGTGGAAGAATCACCCAACTCATAGGCCCACATGACAGCCTATTAACAGTAGTAAAAAAACGTAAGCTGAAATGGTATGGTCATGTCTCCCGCTCAGATGGCCTACGTAAAACTGTCCTGCAAGGGACAGTCAGAGGAGGGCGTAGACGAGGAAGACAAAGGAAGAGATGGGAGGATAATATACGGGAATGGACGGGAATGACCTTCATTGAATCACAGAGAGCAGCGACCGATCGTGAGGGATGGAGGAACGTGGTAGAAGAGTCTTCAATGGTGCCCCAACGACACAACCGAGTCATGGGATAGGCAAGGCAAGGCAAGGCAAATATGAACATTTCTGGGTATTGCTTTCACCCCATATGTGCATCTGTATGTATGTGCATGAAAGACTGGGTATTATTTTCACCCTATGTGTGTATGTGTGTGTGTGTGTGTCTGTATGTGTGTATTATATATATATGTGAGTTTATGAGCAGTTCAGGGTATTGTAATCACCCCACCTGTCTGTATGTGTGTGTGTGTTGTTTCTTTTCCTCCATCCCCATCATCTGTTCTTCTCTCACAGTTTCCTCCCACTCCCACCTCCTCTCTCATATATACTGAATATATAATAATGGATAAATATACAATATGAAACAATGCACATATATGGTTTATTATTATTTTTATAACTTTAATGAATTTTACATGAATACATTAATCAAAACACCTCACACTATCAACGTTTATTCTTCGTCACTGCTTGAATCATTTGATATATTGATTATAAACTTTTCTACCATGTGCTTTACAACAATGTCGTTTCTCCTAAATTCATCTTCTACTTTTTTTGTATGTGCAACACATTTTTTCCAGTTTTCAACAGTTACGTTGTTCATAGCTTTTCTTGTTAATTCTTCAATAACTCGTAATTTATGAGAAGAATTGGAGTTGTTCTTCCTAATCTCTTCTTTCACCTGAGCCCAAATTAACTCAATGGGATTAATAAGCTGGCAATGATAAGGTGGAAACTGCAGCACCTCGTCACCGGTCATGTTTCTCATCAACTACAGTCGTGGTCAAATATAATCATCCATATAGGGGTAACTCACGTAAGAGTTTGACAGCTTCCCTCTGTTCCTTAGATGATAAACTTTCCAATAAATAGGTTAACTACCATCTTTTAATTTATTACAAGCAGCTATACACTACTTAGAACAATAATATCATATGTGAACGTGAAAATATTAGACAGTAAATTGTTTGAGACACCCATATGTGGATGATTATTATTGACCACGACTGTACATACTCTTTGTTTTTTTTCACAATAGGAAGCAGTTCAGCCTTAGTGTCTAGAGGGTTATGAGGCAGCTGGTCATTTTCTACAAGCCACTTCAAAATTTGTTGTTTGTTTCCTTGAACTTTGTATTGGAGTTTTATTTTATGACTTTACAGTAATAGGACACATTGTCCATTATTATTATCAGTGACTTGGGAGGGATGTTGGGAAGCCATTTATTATCCAACCACGAACAGAAATTTTCATGGTTCATTGAATCATGGTAATCTCCCTTGTTACCATTTTTAGATCTAAACCTATGCAAACCTCCAGGCACAAACAACCCCATCTACACCACCTGCGTGTACAATGATAAATCTGTCTCCTCTGCCACTTTTTACCTTTTTTTGGGCCTAATTTACCATCACAATTGGTCCAGCATTTGTCAACACACTCATTTGGGTTCAATATATATCTCTGGTCGAGGGGTTACATGATTCTCTGTTTTCCTTAATCCTTCTCAGATATTTACACCGTGCCAAAACAATATCTTGCCTCTCCATTATAAGGTGTCGTCCTCTGTCTGTCTGTCTGTCTTCTTGAAACGGAAGGCCATTTTTTTCATCCATCTATAGAGGGATGTCCTTTGTCTCTTAAAATTAATGGGAGCCTCTTTTATCTTCTCCAAAATACTTTCTACGGTGGGAATTTCTCCTCTGTCGTAAAAAGACGCTATCACCCTACGGATGTATTCCTCGTCAAACTTGTCAATACTATTCAGCACTGGAGATGTCTTCTGTCTCTTCGAAGGAGGTGATGAAACACAGTTATCCTTTGCCTCTCACTTAAAATGCTGAAGAGAACACACAGAGATCCCAGTAGCCACCGCTAATTCATTGTCCAATTCGCCTTCATTAAGTAATGGATGAAGGCTCCGAAGGTATTCCCGAACACGTAATGCCACAAGTTTGGTCTGGCTAGAGTATTGCTGCTTACAACACACACACACTCTGAAGAGTTTCTGCCATTACTGCAAGAAATAGGTCTGTGTCTCTTGCAGCCAAGGATAGAATGAAGGAACCTATATTCCTTCTCATTTATATATCCGCATCAACAAAGAAAGGGTGTTCCCAGAGTATGGTGCATATATCCTATAGTTCAACCACTATATACTCAGGAATTTAAAGTGTTGTCATTTCTACAGCCTCTTGTTTCATCCCGTTCCACACACACACACACACACACACACACATGTCATGTGGGTGCCACTCTCTTTCTCACTCTCTCTCTCTCAGTAGTATTTTATAAAGTAAGCTACTTTTGCCATACATGTACATTTTATTGACTATGTAAGGGTGAAGAGTGGGTGTGTTGGGTAAGGTAACATTTTACTGTATCAATGACAAGCCAGTAAACACTGACTGTGACAGCTGTGACATTCCTGACCTTCAGGAGCCAGTATAGGTCTATACCTGACTTAACATCTGTCAGTTCAGGTAGTCTACACATACCATTCCTTTAGACATACACTTCCCTGTATACATTCCCAACTTCTCTTTGTATAAGGCATATAAAACTCCACTTATACAAGAGTCAAACCATGTTACACATATCTTGATGTGATATTTCAATATAAATATACCACATACCTTATAATTATAGTATATATATATATTTATTGTTACACATTCTGTTACGACCCAGCCCCGGGTGGACTGGGGCTTGTAATCAATATATATATATATATATATATATATATATATATATATATATATATATATATATATATATATATATATATATATATATATATATTATATTTTGTGCGTGTGTGTGAGCTACAGTTTATTCTCTCTCTCTCTCTCTCTCTCTCTCCTCTCTCTCTCCTCTCTCTCTCTCTCTCTCTCTCTCTCTCTCTCTCTCTCTCTCTCTCTCGGGATTAGAGAGGGGATTAATTCTTCTAATGTCACTTGCGTTCTACCTGAGACCAAGGCTAGGGATAGGATATGGAAGCCTTTTTTCACCACTTTATTAGGCTTTGACTACTATACCACTACCACTACAATTTAAGGGACTATTTTTATGTTGATAAATTTGGAGTAAATTATTCCTTCAAATTAATTTTCCAAGTAACAGAATAAATACCATTATTTTTGTTTATCTATTATTATTATCATTATTGTTATTATTATCATTATTGTTATTGTTATTATTATTGTTATTATTATTATTATTATTATTATTATTATTATTATTATCATTATTATTATCATTATTATTATCATTATTATTACTATAATA
>JAWZYT010003603.1:0-18728 GCA_034508575.1 Petrolisthes manimaculis | reverse complement strand
ACCCATCTCATTTGTTCGCCGTCAACAACTCACGTAGCCTACCTGATGTATAAGATGATATTTTTTGTAGCACTGTTTCTTCTGTACTTCCTTCCCTACTTCCACTGCATCATTAGCCTCATTCCTCCATCAAACTATTTTTTTTTTTTTTAGCTTCTTCCCCCAGCGACATCTACCACCCTCTCTTTCCACATAAACAAACCCTTTTCCCCTCCAACACACACACACACACACACACACACACACTCATCTTCAATCACTGTTATCTCTCTCACAACACTCGTTATAATCTTCACCACATCTCTTTTATTGTTCACCATATTTCATTTATTTTTCACCAAGCCCCTTTTCATCTTTACTATACCACTACCATATACAACATTCATCACTCTCTATCTCCCTCACCACACTCTCCACTATCCACCCTCACCACCACGACCCCCTCTTCCTGCTACCCCCCTACCATATACAACATTCACTCTCTATCTCCCTCACCACACTATCCACTCTCCACCCTCACCACCACGACCCCCTCTTCTTGCTACCCCCCTTACTCAGCCCAAGCTTGCAACTCACGTGTTTCACGAAGCGCATTGCATCATTTGACACGCTGCAACAACATGGAGGGATGGATGTTGCAGGGGGGAGGGGAATCGGGGAGGGAGGGAGCGGGTGTGTTGAAGTAGAGGAGAGGAGAGTTTGTGTGTGTGTGTGTGTGTGTGTGTATGTAGAGGAGAGGGAGAGTGGAGGGGGGGAGGGAGAGTTAGAGTGAGTGAGGTAGGAGGAGGGAGAATGCGGATGTGCATGAGTAGGGGTGGGTGGAGGGAGAGGGGATGGATGGAAGTGGGTGTGTCAGGAGTGAAGGGTGGGGAGAGGAGGAGGGGGAGACGAGAGGAGTGTGTGAGTGAATTCGGGATATTGTCAGGGAAAGGGGGAACGTCGTAGTTGTAGTAGTAGTAGTTTGAAGGAGGAAGGCTATTACACCCGTAGTTTTAAAGAAATTGAGGGCCCTTACTGGAGCTCTACGAACCCTCCAAACTACTCCAGCCAACAGATTCCCTATTCGAAACATTGAAGCGTTTTGTGGCCTGGATTATTTGGAGGGTTCATAGAGCTCCAGTAAGGGCCCTCAAATGTTTTAAAACTACGGGTGTAATTAGTATCTATAAAGGAATGGGAGAGTAAGGTAAGGAAGTGATGGGGTAATATAATTGAGAAAAAAACTATATTAAGACAACGAGAGAATATGTTTAGAATGGAAGTAGTATGAAAGAATGAACAGTGTGTAAAGGAGAATTAGGATAAGAAGAAAAGAGTGTATGAGGGAACAGAGCAGTATGAGGGAAAAGTATGAGGGAGGAGTATAACATGAGAGAGAAATATGAGAGAGTGTAACATAAGGGAGGAAGGTAACATGAGGGAGGAAGGTAACATGAGGGAGAAGTATGAGGGAGGAGTGCAACATAAAGGAGAAGTATGAGGGAACAGAGCAGCATGAGGGAGCAGTATGAAGGGTAGTGTCAGGTCTTGTAAGAAATTTTCCACGGGTTTTTATGTTGTCGTTTTTCTCTTCGCAACACGGAGGGAGGGGCGATGGTTCTCCTCGGGGCTCATTAATTACTGGCGCCCCCTCCTGCACCCCCCCCCTCTTTGCCCCGTCCATTCCCCCTTCCTGCCCCCCCCCCCCCCCTCCTAGTCCCCGGTCATGCCCCCTCCACCCCCCGTTCGTTCTCCCTCCTCTCCCCGTTCCTTCTCCCCTCCGAGCCCCTCTCCTCCCCTTGTTCATTCCCTACTTCCTGTCCTCATTCTCCTTCTGTTCATGCCTCCTCTGTTCATTCTCCTTCTGTTCATGCCTCCTCTGTTCATTCTCCCTCTGTTCATGCCTCCCTCTGTTCATTCTCCCTCTGTTCATGCCTCCCTCTGTTCATGCCTCCTCTGTTCATGCCTCCTCTGTTCATTCTCTCTCTGTTCATTCTCTCTCTGTTCATGCCTCCTCTGTTCATTCTCCCTCTGTTCATTCTCCCTCTTTTCATGCCCTCTCTCTGTCTTCATTCATGACCCTTTTTAACCCCGTTCATGGGAGAGAAAGAGCAAATGCAGGGGAAGATAAAATGAGTAGTGGTTAGTGACTGAATGAATGACAGAGATGACGAGGTTAGGTTAGGAGTGATGGATGGACGGGGAAGCAAGCAGTAATTACATAACACCACTTATGCTTGAGTCATACACACCTGAAGAAAGCATAGATAGATAGATAGATAGAGAAGTGATACCAAAGTGTTGAAGGAAAATACAAGTAAAGGGAAAAGAATACCGAGTGATTACTTTTGATACAGTTGAGGCGACGTATACCTTTCAACTGCATGGTGCTATGAAACAGATTGACTTGCATAATATTAAAAAATTTTGAAGTCCCCTGTTGCTTGGAATGGTTTGTAGGAATTTGTTGACTCCAGCTTTGCTAACATTGATTCGCCCCCTTAGAAATATTTATATCATCATATAGCAATGCGAATATTTAAGGACCCTGTGATCGTGTACGAGAATTGGAGGCTCCTGATTCCTCCTGACTATGCCACGAAACAAGCTCCTTCCATATAGGTAGTGTTTCGTGGCAATATTTGAAGGACTTGTTTACCTCCAATTTTCTGACTACTTCACAGGGTTCCTTAAGTAGTCAAGAGAGGGAGGTAACGAGGGATAGGGAAATGAAAAGTCAAGGAGGGAATTGGAGGAGAAGTGGAGGGAGGAAAGGGATGGAGGTGTAAATATATATAACAAAAATAGATGAACGAGTGGCAGTAGGTCGGAAAAGTGGAAAAGAAGCATGTGGAAATATTGTGGTGAAAAACGGAGGGGGCGAAGAGGGGAAGGGAGAGATGATAAAAGAAAAGGGAAGAGGGGAGGGGAGGGGTTTGGAGAGGAGAGGAGAGGAGAGGAGAGGAGAGGAGAGGAGGGGAATTTGGGGGGAAAGGAGAGGAGAGGAGAGGAATGTGGGGCAATGGTTAGAAATATGAAGTGTGAGAAAGCTAAAAATATCGAAGAGGAGGAGGAGAAAGATGAGGATAAGGGAAGAACAGGAAAATAAATGAAATATCGTGATGGTATTAATGATGAGTAATTTATTATTTAGTATATAAAGGTGAATAAATAAATATATATTGGCGACATGTGAGTTTCATGATGATGATAATGATGGTAATGATGTTGATTTATTGTTGGTTATAATTTGATGAGTTATTAAATAGTGAATGGAATATATGAGTGATGAATGCTGTAATAGTCAATGTATAAAATTATAGAGGAAAAAATAATACTGATAATAATAATTGATAATGATAGAGGGAATAAGAGGAAAGAGAATGAAGAGTGGAACGAATAAAGAAAGAAGGAATGGTAGAGGGGAGGAAGAAGGCCAGGGGGTGGGAGGAGTTTAATAATAGAATAGAGAGAGAGAGAGAGTGAGAGTGAGAGAGGAGGGAGGAAGAGGTGTGTTTGTAGGGGATGGGGGGGGGGAGCACTGTGGGGGGTGGGGGTGGGGGGGTGAAGTCGACTGTTTTGACATTTCACCACCCACACAACCCCATACCCGCTACCACACCCTCACACTCCACTCCCACACTCCACTCCCTCATACTCCACTCCCACACCCTCACACTCCACTCTCATACTCCACACCCACACCACTCTGCTAAACTTCCACATCTTCCTATTATACTCTCTCTTTCTTCCTCTCTCTCTCTCTCTCTCTCACACACACACACACGACAAACACATACTTAACACTCGTACACCCTCATACTCCACTCGTACACCCTCATACTCCACTCGTACACCACTCTCAAATCCTTATACTACGTACTCTTCCACACCTTCCCATTATATTCTCTCTCTCTCTCTCTCACACACACACGCACACACAACAAACATATAGTTACATAACACACACATACACACACGACAAACACATACATAAATAACACATACACACACACACACACACTCATGTACTATAACCTCTCATAAGTATTGTAAAAAATAAATGTGATGTACAATCTACCACACATATTACGAAGGATGGCGAAGTGAACAGAACTTTTTTTTTTTTTGGGGGGGGGGGGAGGAGAGAAGGTACAGTACATACTACCCACAACACACACACACACAATTATGCAAGGGATTTTCTCTCCTTACACACTTACCTCCTCTCACACCATTCAGCCTCTCTCACAACTCATTCATTCCCTCCTTACAACTCATTCACTCCCTCCCTACAACTCATTCACTCCCTCCCTACAACTCATTCACTCCCTCCCTACAACTCATTCACTCCCGCCCTACAACTCATTCACTCCCGCCCTACAACTCATTCACTCCCTCCCTACAACTCATTCACTCCCTCCCTACAACTCATTCACTCCCTCCCTACAACTCATTCACTCCCTCCCTACAACTCATTCACTCCCTCCCTACAACTCATTCACTCCCTCCCTACAACTCATTCACTCCCTCCCTACAACTCATTCACTCTTTCCTCTACGAGTCTATATATATTTCTTCCCATTGACATGTCTCTTAAACACTCTTTACACATTCCTTTAATCTGTACCTCTCCTATTTCTTTTTACTCTCCTTTCCCCCCTAATTTCCTTTCATTGCTTTTCATCCATACATTACTCTCTCTCCCTTAACCATTTCAAAGAGCCACCACAGTATACATAATATGATTGTGTGTGTGTGTGTGAGAGAGAGAGTGAGTTGTAGTGATGATAAATTATTTCGAAGCCAGAAGTAATCGAGCGGAGATTAATATCTTTTCGGGGTGGGATCCAATGTGATAAAATTTCATGGATGGTCAAAAGGAATCATATTTTCTGGATATATCACGAAATTTGACAAGAACATCAGGATTTAATTTTCTACTGGACATATTGTGAATAATATTATGTCCAGTAGAAAATTAAGTCCTGGAGTTCTTGTCAAATTTCGTTATACAAGCACTGGGCTTCGCCCACCACGGCTGCGACATGGGTGCTTTTGCCTGCGGCGCTGCTCGCTTCGCTCGCCCTCCCCCCACTCGCAGCTCGCTTCGTTCGCCCCTCCACCCACCCCCCAATCAGATGTCACACCAGGTAGTAAAGATTTTAATACTTATCTCTGCTAAATATAAAGGGCAATGTCTCTTCCACTTATTTAGTGAAGATGTTAACACTTATCATGATGTCACACCGGGTAGTGAAGTTGATAATACCTATCTCTGCTAAATATAAAGGGCAATGTCTCTTCCAGTTAATAGTGAAGATGTTAACTCTTATCTAACCGACATTAGTAACATATACTACATTGTCACGGAATCAGCCTGGAATCAACCTTCACTTCGGTTTTTTTTATTTTTGAAAAGTTTTATCATTTTCAGAAAAGTTATATTTTTATATAATTATACTAAGAAGATATCCAGAAAATATGATTCCTTTTGACCATCCATACAGTTGTTAGTAATATTATGGTGTGTTGTGGCTGTCCATGGCGTGTCTTGAATGTATGAATTAACCTCTATTGTTTTCTCTTTGCAGGTAAGTGTGAACGAGGCTGTGCAGGAAAAGAAGGAAATCAAGGCAGTGAGTAATTAATTAAGCAGACGAGGAAAGAGTGTCTCGTTAAGGGGGTGCGGGAGTAGGAGACAGGCTTGGGGGGGGGGGGAACTGGGGTGTGTGTGTGCGGGAATAGGGGGACAGGCTTGGGGGGGGGGGAAATGGTGTGTGTGTGTGCGGGAATAGGGGGACAGGCTTGGGGGGGGGGAAATGGTGTGTGTGTGTGCTGGAATAGGGGGACATGCTTGGGGGGGGAGTAGAAAGCCTGTCCCCTATTCCCGCACCCCCTCAATGATGGTAGAGGGAAGGAAAGTATATTATGGTATATATGGATGGATGGAGTTTGGTGTCGTTGGTTATTCAAGAGACACTGTACAGTCGCAATTCAAAATATGTATCCAGGCTTGCTTCGAATAATCTGATCGAGTTTTAAGCGAGCTCAAGCAAATATGAAAGAGGATAAGCGTGTAATTGGTTCACTAGTACGTCAAATGATTCGAAACTTCAACAAGATCTGGATTGCGAGTGTAACTCAAGAAGCAAGAGTTTTAAATAGGAAGGAAGGTTAATTTGAAGGCGTTAGTGAAGATGAGAAATATTATCCTTTTTCACCGACATGTGTTCAATGCTTGTATTTACTCTGAGATAGTCTGACCCTGATATTGAAACTCAGATTACCTTCTGTCTTGAAAGTCTGACTCTTCTCCCTATGGTTTGTGCTTGATGTGGACTCTGACGTCTTCTCTGAGTAACTGTGACCACCACATGAAGACACAGAGTCACCAGAAATGGTTGAAATGTGTGAAGGGTTGGTATAGGTGGGGATTAGTGAGTGGGACGCCTCGTTAAACAATCTGGGGACAGAACGAGCTTTGCCTACTCTGGGGGGGCTTGAGATGTCTTGTTGGGGGCTCCGGGGAGGGGGGGAACACCGTGCCACAGACTTCTCGGTTTCTGGACTGTATGTCACGAAGGAAGGAGACCTGAGGGAGTCTTCTTGGGAGCAGAGGGTCAACGGATCAGAGAGGACGCGGGGGAGAGATGGGAGAGTAGATGGCTCTGAGGGTCTTGGTATTGGTGGTGGACTGTCATGGTCTGTGTTGGTTATAACATCAAAGTAATATTCCCCATTGATGATGTTCAAATTGACAATCTGGTTAATGTTGACCATGTTGGAATTTACCCTCTTCTGTTGGACTTTCTTCATTGCCTCCTTTAACTTAGGGATTGTTACCTCCGCCACTGCATCGATCATATGCTCCAAGTTCATGGCCATATACCTTGTCAGTTCATCTAGTTGGTAATCATTGTCCTCTGGGAAGGGAATGTTCTCCTCACCATTGTCGTGTAAGGGACAGCACCTATTTAGTTCTTTATCAGCCATACTGAGCTTATAAAGAAATTGGCAGTAATTTGACTTTTGCGAAGACATTACAGCCTTTATCTGTAACACAACATACATGTATAAAAGTGAGATGAGACACAGGATGGTTTAGTGGTAACACACTTGACTCGTATCTCGAAGAAATCTCTACTGACCATTTTAGTCGATTGGGAGGAATTTTGCCACATTGAGGGTTGTACAAAAACTCATAATATTGAATGACTACTATAATTATAATGGAGAGAAGTTGGGCAAAGATGTAGTGAAGATGTGTGAACCAATTGGGAAAGATAGAGGTCATATGAATAGTAGTGAAAAATAAAAATCCTTCCCACTGATTCTCTTCGATCTTGACTACCTCCCAATACCCCTACATGGTGAGTAGTAAGGATATATATGACTGAGTTACTTTAGGTCTGACATACTTGCTGCTGCCTAAGTTTGGTCGAGTCAGTTCACGCCACCACAGCTGCATAAACTCAGTGATGTGCAGGTTTCTCTCTGTTGTGAAAACTCTCTAAGTAAAACCTTTCCCTTCACTTCTTCCGTCCATATATTTTTTCTGTCTACCTTTTCCCCTCAGTCCCTCCTCCTTCTTCTCCTCCTCTTCCTCCTTCTCCTCTTCCTGTTTCTATTCCAATTTCTTCATCCCCACTCTTCCACTCCACCACTCACTCCCCTTCCTATACTTCTACTACACCACACCCCCAATACATTCCCACTACTCCACATCCATTTCACCCCCACTCCATCACTCCACCCTCCAAATACATTCCCACTTCATCACTCCTCTACCCTTCCTCTCCACCACCACTCCACCATCCCCCCCTTCTTCTCCACCATCCCCCCCTTCCTCTCCACCACCACTCCACCATCCCCCCCTTCTTCTCCACCACAACTCCACCATCCCCCCTTCCTCTCCACCACAACTCCACCCCCCCCTTCCTCTCCACCACAACTCCACCATCCCCCCTTCCTCTCCATCACCACTCCACCATATCCCCCCCCACCCCCCCCCCCACTCCTTATGTAAGCGTGTCTGCAAACTCTTCTCGGTCGGACACAAAATGGACCAACTTTTACCTAACGCCGTAAAGTTGAGTCATGGAGGTTCCTGACTTAGTTCAACCACCCATCCACCCCCCTCCGTCAGTTTGTGTGTGTGTGTGTGTAGTTATGTGTGTGTGTAGTTTACCTTAACCTCCAATCTTACCATCCCTCTTTCCATCCCTCTCCCCTCCTTTCCTTCCTTTCCTCCTCCCCCCTTCCCTCCCTCTCTCCCTTCCTGTCTCTCTCTTTCCCTCCCTTCCTCCCCTCCCCTCCTTCCTTTACACCCTTTTAATTTCCTTCTCTCCATCCCTCCTTCTCTCCTCAGCCAATAGAGGACTCGTGGAGAGAACTTTGAAGTGTTTTCGAGTGATCTCAGGTGTTCTTCAGAGGGCAGTTTGTAGATCTCTCTCAGGTCGTGTGTGTGTTTTTTTCTTCTCTCCCTTCCCCTCTCGTCTCCCCCCCACCACCACCATCTTTTATTAACGATCATCTCCCTCCCTCTTCCTCACTTCTCTCCCACTCAGTTTCGTTTGTTTACTTCTGTTTCTCCCTCTCTACCCCTCTGATTCTCCCTCTCTATCCCTCTGATTCTCTCTCTCTACCACTCTGTTTCTCTCTCTCTACCACTCTGTTTCTCTCTCTCTACCCCTCTGTTTCTCTCTCTCTACCACTCTGTTTCTCTCTCTCTACCCCTCTGATTCTCTCTCTCTACCACTCTGTTTCTCCCTTTTTACCACTCTGTTTCTCTCTCTCTACCCATGTTTCTCTCAATTTATGTATACTTCACTCTTTAATCCTTACTCTCCTAATGTGGAATCTTTACTTACACCCATTTTTAAATCCATTGAATCTTCTATCTATCCTTAAATCTCAGCATCCAACCCTCTATCAATACTTCCATCTTAGCATCCAACCCTCTGTCTGTCCATCCATTGTCGCATCCAACCCTCTATTAGTCTATCTATTTTAGTATCCAATCCTCTATCAATCCTTTTATTCAAGCATCCAACCCTCTATCAATTCATCCATTTTAGTGTTCAACCCCTCTTTCAATCCTTTCATCTTAGCATAAAAAACTCTGTCAATCCATCCATTTCAGCATCCAACCTTCTATCAATCCATCCATTTCAGCATCCAAACTCTCTATCAATCCTTTCATCTTAGCATCAAAAACTCTGTCTGTCCTTCCACTCAAATCTAAAGTCACCTATTCCACTTAAATATGCCTCCGTGACTATCAATCCAGCCATCGATCCATCCATCTATATATATCGGTCCTTCCTGACGTCATTCCAGGTTTTTTTTTTTTATGGTCACCTTGTCGCTGCTTTCCCCTCCTCCTGGCTTTGTTGTTGTGCTTCCTCCTGGGTCTTGTCAAATGAGCAACACCTTGACACCTCTACCTCCACTTTTTTCTCTCTCATCTCTTTCTCTCGTTACTCTTTTCTTTTCTCTATAGACTCTTTTCTCTCGCTCGCTACTCATTCCTCTCTCTCGCTACTCTTCTCTCTCTCTCTCTCTCTCTCTCTCTCTCGCTTCTCTTCTCTTCTCTTCTCTTCTCTCTCTCTCTCTCGCTACTCTTCTCTCTCTCTCTCTCTCTCTCTCTCTCTCTCTCTCTTAGTCTTCATTTTACCCATCAACAACACATCACAATATTTCCATCGACTTCTCACTATATATAATTATAAACCAAATCTTTCAATTCTGCTGATTCCTGCACTGTTCACTCTTTAAAGGGAATCATGTAATTTTGGTACATTGGAGGGCCTTAATTCCTCCAAAGCATGCCGGGAAACAGGACCAGATGGACAAATATAATGGTTTCCTGTTGATTGGAGTAGTTTGGAGGAATCAGTTGCTTCAAATTTACTAACACGACTACACCGTCTTAAACTAAATGTCTCGGTCGTCTCACATAGTTTTACCTCGAAAATTGTAGTATACTTTCCTTTGTTGATTTTTTCTCTTTGCTCACATGATAAATTTACTCGTTTTAAATGTTAACTTTGCTCTTACATTTAAAACTAGTATATCTATTTTTATTATGTGAACAAAGGGAAAAATTCAACAAAGTGATTATATATAGGGTAGTTTTTTTAGGTCACTTATACATATAGAATGGGCCCGCCTCCGCCCCCGCCCCCGCCCCCGCCCCCGCCCCCTCCTCAACACACAGACAGACGCCCCGTTGCGAATGTTTACTGGTGACGTCAGCAGCAACAAAAGCATCCCCCCCCCCCCCCTCCTCCACCACCACTACCACCACCACCACCACCACCACCACCACCACCATTACTACCACCACCATCACCACTACCACCATCACCATTAACACACAGACGCCACCACCACCACCACCACACGTTATTATTAACCTTGCACTACCTCCATATTTAACCGCCCGTCACTTTTCTTAGCCGTTTGCAATAATAGAGTGAATAGAGGCAGCCGGTGTGTTGAGGGCTGACGACATATTAAACTTCTTCAATTGTTCCTCTTTTTTTTTTTTTTTTTTTTTGCACACGTCTTTGGAACTTTTGGGGGTGATGCCTCTCTGCCTTTCGGAATCCTCAATTTACTAGCTATAAAATACTTTGTGTTTGTGTATGGGATCCCAACTTTCCCCTACATCCCCCATCCCCATCCCACCCTTTGTGTTCTGCCTATATGTATATTGTAGTCGACCTCAGCAATCCCCTATACATCCCCCATCCCATCCATTGTGTTCTGCCTATATGTATAGTCGACCCTAGCAATCCCCCACCCATATATCCCATTCTTCCCTTGCCTGCCCTTCCCCTTCCCCTTCCCATTCCCCTGCCCCTTCCCTTCCCTTCCCCCTGTCCCTTCTTCCCCTGCCCCTTTCCCTCTCACTGCCCCTTTCTTTCCCCCTCCCCCTTCCCCTGTCCCTTCCCCTCATCCTGTCCCTTCCCCTCCCCCTGCCCCTCTCCCTGCCCTGCTTTGCCTCGTCCAGTAAATCTTTTCTTAATTATGTAGTTGGTCATGTTTATTAGGAATATGCCTCAGCGATATGACGGTAGCGATGTTATCTGTGCCTGGTGCATCCCGGTCCATAAGGCAGTGATTGGAGATAAGCGAGTCCTTCAAACATTGCCACGAAACACCACCTATATGAAAGGCTAATGTTTCGTGGTGTAGTCAGGAGGAATCAGAAGCAGTGGTAATACATAATACTAAGTGATGTATTTATTTACATAGTGGTGATATATTTATACTGCGACATAATTAAACATTGTTGATAGTAGCACACATATATATACGTAAACCAAGTGATAGTGATAATGTTGTGATATAATTTAGCAACGATCATTAGTAGCATACAAAAAATACTAATTGATGTATAACTTTACATAGTGGTGTGTTAATTGTCACGAGTCAAATTTGATCGTGACATATTAATCAATTAAGTATAGGAATAATGCTTCAGCCTAGTGGTTGAGAAAACGAAAGGCAGGAGTGTGAGGTAGAGTAGGAGGCAGTGTTCATGTTTGAGCCTGCGTCCCTTCCCCCTCACTGCCGTTAAATCCTTCGTTTCCCCACTCGTTGGCTCTGTAATTATTGATTTTTGCATGCACACAGTTATTCTTTTAAAATCTCCATATGATTCGTGAAGAGGATAATTACCATGATTAATTTACGTGGCGTCATTACAATTGCATGTATGGCTGGGTGTGTGAATGTGTATAATATGAGGTTCTAGTCAGACAGACAGTAGGATTCAAACTATTGTGTGCGGCGCCTGTATATCGATCCAGACGTTGGTAGCTTGGGGGAGGAGCTTATAGCCTGGCTGCGGGAATTCTCGTGATTTAAACTTCAGTTCATCTCCTACTTGTATTCAGCATACACGTAGCCTCGTGGCGCTCCAGGCTCTCGTTGGAGTAGCAGCCTACAATGGTCGAATTCATTCAGTTACGGCATACTAATGATTCGTGATCGAGTGCTGGGTGTATGTTTGAACATTGAAAATTGCGAGTGGGAGGACAATTCATGTATGAGTATAGAAAAACTCTCATACGTGAATATTTTGAACTCTGAGTTCGCTTCCATCTTGTAACACATACGTGGCTCTTCGACCTCTTCGTCTCTTTACGTAACACGCAGGGCTGACAGTGAATGCCAGAATATTCTCGGTGCCATTCACCAGTCTTTTCTCTAGTGCTTCACGGAGTCACTCTTGTTGTTGTTACTTGCAACAGAAAAAGCAAATGATACGAGGTAAGGTTTTATGCCAGTAGCGTTCTGCATCCTACTTGGTGTAATATTATAGAAAACGAGTGCCATGTGTGTGACTTTGAAAATTACAGATGTGAAGAACAGGTGTCTATGTGAGTTTAGGAAACTTAATCACATAGATACTTGAACTCGTATTATTAGATTATATTATTATTAATTAAAGTAATTGAGTAGGGGTCAGGAAATAGCACCATAAAATTACGAGTGTTTGGGGAATGTAACACCTTGGTTACACACGTAATATTCGCTCTCGTCCACTCATTCACGTGGATATGACGAGTGATAAATTACAGATGTGACATTGAAAATTAACTGAGGTGAGACATAGAAAAATGGAAACATAGAAAATAATGAAGAACAGAAATAATGAACATAGAAAATTAGAAACATAGAAAATGGAAATATATAGAAAATCGACTGAACACTCGATGGAAAATAAAGCGAAAATAAATATTGTACTCGGGAAGGAAATCAACGAGGACAACAAGACTCCGACCGATAGAAAACGGGAGTCAACATTAAGGGGTAACTTTAGTATTTATTTAGTTAGCTAGTTTTGCGTGTGGATGAGTGTGAACGTGTGTGACTATATTAATTGATTTCATGTTGGTGTACTGGAAATTTCAATAAATATAGTTAAGCGATTGTGAATGGTTGTTTCATACACCATATCCCTTCATACTATAATTTATAAATGCATTCATATCGGAAGACCTCACATTAAAAATAAATATGTTGACAAAAAAGGAACTTGCAATGAAGGGGATAATTTAACCTCTGAAACCTTCTTTGAGCCAACACAATTAAGGTTAATTAATAAAAAACCGGGTAAGGTAAGTCAATTGATGAATCATTGCTTACTAAATTATTATATACATTATGATAATTCAATGTTGCACTAGAAAGTTTATAATTGCATGGATCTCCAAGGTGGGCCACAATCTCTTTTCAATATGTATTGCAAAGTTTTCTCTTTTTTTTTTGTCACAATGGCGCCCAACGTGGGGCTCCTCGATTTTTGCATTGAAATTCCAGTTCCACACTTTCACACTTCCACGAGATAGGATATAATTGTCTAGAAATGACAGGAAATATTTTATACATGCTACCCTTCATGGATTTATGCTTTAAGCACAACGCTTGGCATATGAAGGTAAGAAGTACTACACAACCCGACATGGGTGTGCTTCTTTTATGACCACATTTTGTACAGGTTGTTGTAACATCACCAGAGCAGCGTGTATTGTTAAACCTAGTACGTGGCCAAATTTTCTCTAACAGTAGGCATGATTAATGCTACTGTAACTTTAGTGGTTCCTGAAGAAAGGGAATTCACTTCACATATGACCAAAGATGTCAATGTGAAATTTAGGACAAATGTCCTGGTGTCTCGATGTTGAGACGGCGTAATGCCAATTTTTTCTAGCGGTAGGCATGAATTAATGCTACTGTAACTTTAGTGGTTCCTGAAGAAAGGGAATTCACTCCACATATGACCAAAGATGTCAATGTGATATTTAGGACAGGTGTCCTGGTGTCTCTGTGTTAGACAGTGTTGGCAAATTTTTCTCTATCGGTATGCATGACTTAATGCTATCGAAAATTTTGTGTTCCCGAAACAGAATGGGAATTTATTACACATACGACCAAAGCGTGTCTATGTAAATTTAGGACAGGTGTCCTCATGTCTCGATGGTTGAGACAGCGCAACATGCGCAATGTATTATTAATATTTACTCCACATATGACCACAGTTTGTCTATGTGAATTTTAGGACAGGTGTCCTCGTGTCTCGATGTCAGAGGCAGCGCAAAATGCGCAATGTAACATATTCAATTCACATACGACCACAGTTTGTCGGTGAAATTTTTGGGACAGGTGTCCTCGTGTCTCGACGTGAGACAACGTAAGAAAATATGCAATGGAAGGAAATGCAACATAGGAGTTAGAAACAAGCGAGTATGTATAATTCGTACCGAAGTAGCGAAGTTAACCTCTTCGTACGGAGATAACCAGTTGGTAGAGCGTTCCCTGGTTATCTCACTCGTTATTATTGTTATCTCTGAGTGCAACGAGCACAACTCTTATTAATATATATGTATTGCATTTTGTACCAATTTATCCAAACTCAGATTTGGCGGTTCACCTCGGTCTGATGTTTGGATATTGCATTGGGTCTTCCAAGACTTGGGTTCCAGCGGTTATCCCTGATTCGAGTCTTGGATGATTAATTAATATATATTTGCCTTCCAGAATATTTATTGCATATATTTTCTTACATATTATGTAACAGCTACACAATGAATTACATACATCACACAAATAATCCTTGCTTAAATGTGTACAAATTGTACTAGAATAATTTCCAGGGACATTCACTTTGCTTCGGAGTTTCTCCATAGAATTGGAAACTTAACGTAAATGTATGGAGTTTTTCACTCATTGGCAACCGTGAATTTGTACCTGTGATATTCATTTGACACATACATGAGTGAGTGAAGTGTGGATGAGTATTGTGTAATGTTATACATGCAATGCGCCGTAGCCCTTCACGAGTCGAGACATCGCATGGAGCAATGTCTTTGTGTTTGTGCGAATGTCACGAGTCAAATTTGATCGTGACATATTAATCAATTAAGTATAGGAATAATGCTTCAGCCTAGTGGTTGAGAAAACGAAAGGCAGGAGTGTGAGGTAGAGTAGGAGGCAGTGTTCATGTTTGAGCCTGCGTCCCTTCCCCCTCACTGCCGTTAAATCCTTCGTTTCCCCACTCGTTGGCTCTGTAATTATTGATTTTTGCATGCACACAGTTATTCTTTTAAAATCTCCATATGATTCGTGAAGAGGATAATTACCATGATTAATTTACGTGGCGTCATTACAATTGCATGTATGGCTGGGTGTGTGAATGTGTATAATATGAGGTTCTAGTCAGACAGACAGTAGGATTCAAACTATTGTGTGCGGCGCCTGTATATCGATCCAGACGTTGGTAGCTTGGGGGAGGAGCTTATAGCCTGGCTGCGGGAATTCTCGTGATTTAAACTTCAGTTCATCTCCTACTTGTATTCAGCATACACGTAGCCTCGTGGCGCTCCAGGCTCTCGTTGGAGTAGCAGCCTACAATGGTCGAATTCATTCAGTTACGGCATACTAATGATTCGTGATCGAGTGCTGGGTGTATGTTTGAACATTGAAAATTGCGAGTGGGAGGACAATTCATGTATGAGTATAGAAAAACTCTCATACGTGAATATTTTGAACTCTGAGTTCGCTTCCATCTTGTAACACATACGTGGCTCTTCGACCTCTTCGTCTCTTTACGTAACACGCAGGGCTGACAGTGAATGCCAGAATATTCTCGGTGCCATTCACCAGTCTTTTCTCTAGTGCTTCACGGAGTCACTCTTGTTGTTGTTACTTGCAACAGAAAAAGCAAATGATACGAGGTAAGGTTTTATGCCAGTAGCGTTCTGCATCCTACTTGGTGTAATATTATAGAAAACGAGTGCCATGTGTGTGACTTTGAAAATTACAGATGTGAAGAACAGGTGTCTATGTGAGTTTAGGAAACTTAATCACATAGATACTTGAACTCGTATTATTAGATTATATTATTATTAATTAAAGTAATTGAGTAGGGGTCAGGAAATAGCACCATAAAATTACGAGTGTTTGGGGAATGTAACACCTTGGTTACACACGTAATATTCGCTCTCGTCCACTCATTCACGTGGATATGACGAGTGATAAATTACAGATGTGACATTGAAAATTAACTGAGGTGAGACATAGAAAAATGGAAACATAGAAAATAATGAAGAACAGAAATAATGAACATAGAAAATTAGAAACATAGAAAATGGAAATATATAGAAAATCGACTGAACACTCGATGGAAAATAAAGCGAAAATAAATATTGTACTCGGGAAGGAAATCAACGAGGACAACAAGACTCCGACCGATAGAAAACGGGAGTCAACATTAAGGGGTAACTTTAGTATTTATTTAGTTAGCTAGTTTTGCGTGTGGATGAGTGTGAACGTGTGTGACTATATTAATTGATTTCATGTTGGTGTACTGGAAATTTCAATAAATATAGTTAAGCGATTGTGAATGGTTGTTTCATACACCATATCCCTTCATACTATAATTTATAAATGCATTCATATCGGAAGACCTCACATTAAAAATAAATATGTTGACAAAAAAGGAACTTGCAATGAAGGGGATAATTTAACCTCTGAAACCTTCTTTGAGCCAACACAATTAAGGTTAATTAATAAAAAACCGGGTAAGGTAAGTCAATTGATGAATCATTGCTTACTAAATTATTATATACATTATGATAATTCAATGTTGCACTAGAAAGTTTATAATTGCATGGATCTCCAAGGTGGGCCACAATCTCTTTTCAGTGTGTATACGAGTTTTCTCTTTATTTTGTCACATTAATACTGTAATTAAAATTAAGCAGTGATAATAATAACACACACTGTTTGATTTATAGTTGTAAATAAAATAAAATAAATTGAATCAAATATAAATAAAACAATATCAAATAATAATATGGAATAGAATGTCGAAATTATATGAAGCTGAATCTTGGTATATCACACTCACCTAATCTGAAACAGTGATTATAATTATTGTAATGGGAAAGTGTCTTAAATATAATTAGCCGTAGGTGAAGCCAAGCGAGACATTAAGTTTGGTTGGTTGCACTCTGGCACTCCACTCCACTTTTTTTATACCCCTTAGCGAGAAAGGCAGACGTTTTCCTACCCTAGTGTTGTGTGAATCTGTTTTGGCACCCAACTTCCCGCCCACAGTGCCAACCCTTGTGCCACCCTCCACCTCTAGTGCCACTCCCTATCACACTGCCACCACCTCCCTATCTCACTGCCACCTTTACCTCAGTGCCACCCCAACTCTTCCCTTTTTACCAGCCCCTTATCTCCTCTCAGTGCCACCCCAAATGTTCCTTCCCTTTATAATTATCATCCCTTTTCGCCTCACAGCCTTATTGCCCTTGTTCTCAGTGTGGGAGTTGCCCCGCTTGAACTGTACAGCCCTCTCCATCACCACCCACTCAAACACTCATTCACTCACCCACTCACTCATGTATATCATCACTAGGCTACACCCTCCCCTCCCCCCACCTCCCGTTCCCCCTCCGCACAACTAATAGTCAAACGTCCCCTCCTCTGCTCTCACTGTTGATCTTCTCTTTATCATTGTTTTTATTTCTCTCTCTTTTAATAATTTCCTTCTGTACCTCCAACTGCCTAACATTCCAATTCATCTGTATAAAAATCTACTTTGCACACACTCACTCACACACACACACACACTCACTCATACGCACACATACACACACACTCATACACTCATACTAACACACATACACACACACTCAAACTCATACACCCACATACACACCCACACTCATACACACACACCTCACCCCGCTCTCTCTCTCTCTCTCTCTCTCTCTCTCTCTCTCTCTCTCTCTCTCTCTCTCTCTCTCTCTCCATATATCTGGGAGCTGCTCGTTCAGGGTAATCATCTAGGCTAATGAGCACCAACTACACCCTTACTTAGTTGCACATCTGTGAGCTCACCTGGACATCTGTTTGCCAGCTGCATCCACATTCACATCCCATGCAATTAACAGCTGTGTCTGCATATGCTCTTCATTGCAGTGAGGATGATTAAAGGGCTAATACACTTTTTTGATACATAGAAGAAGCACCTTGATTCCTCCAAAGTATGCCTGGAAACAGAACCAGATTTACACTTAGTAATTGGGGCAAGTCTTGTCTCTTGGAATTGCTTAGAGGAATTAGTTACTCCAGATTGATTTACCACCAATGTATTATATCTTTTTACTTAATTAGGAGTTGTTGTTGTTGTTGTTGTTGTTGTTGTGGGTCGGTGTTGTGGAATTTAGATGATTTGGTAAGTGTTGTGAAATGGATGGATGGATGGATGGTCGGTATTGCTGTGGTGTTGTGAGAAGGTGTTGTGGATTGAATGGATGGATGGATGGATGGATGTCAGTGGGTGGGTGTGTCCGTAGGTAGATTGGATGGATGGATGAATGGATGGATGGATGGATGGTCAGTGGGTGTGTGGGTGTCAGTAGGTAGATTGAATGGATGGATGGATGGATGGATGGATGCTGGTCAGTGGGGGTGTGTGTCAGTAGGTAGATTGAATGACTGTCCCACTGACTCTAAACTTAATGTGTGTTCCTCTTAGGTAAACTTCTTGTTGCCCTGATCGCTCTCCTCCTCCTCTTCTTCTTCCTCTTCTTCCTTCTCCTCCCCAACCACTCTCTCTCTCTCTCTCTCTTCTTCTCTCTCTCTCTCTCGTTTTCTGTCAAGCTACCTTTCTATATTGGTATCTATCAGTCAATCTCTCTATCTCTGTATCTTTCCAT
>JAWZYT010003602.1:0-55846 GCA_034508575.1 Petrolisthes manimaculis | reverse complement strand
TTCCCTCCCCATCACCCCTCTCCCCCCCATCACCCCTCTCCTCCCATCACTCAATATTTCCCTCCCCATCCCCCCCTCTCCTCCCCTCCTAACCCCACCTTACCCTCACTCCCCCCCCCCCACAACAAACACACAAACACACAAACCAACAACAAACAACAAACATATACACACACTCACCCAACAGTAGAATTTTAATGGCCTTGTTGTATTCTTTATTCCACACGGATATTTTTTTCTCTATCTCCTTACTGGCTCTTCTCTCAGGGTCACCTCCTCCACACAGCAACATCCTCCTCACCCAGACACCGAGGTCATGTACGCCAGAAGAGGAACAACGGGAACAGAAACGGCTGCACAATTTTATCTTTTTTTTTTTTTTTTTTTTTTTTTTTTTTTTTTTTTTTTTTTTTTTTTTAGGGGGAAAATGTAATATAATATGAAATTGTTGTTGATGATACAAAATTATGTTTTTTTAGTCAAAATTTTCGACTTGATTTTTTGTTTTTTTTAATTATTATTATCGTGTTTCACTTTCGATAAAATAATGTACTGTCACGGAAACGATATGACATAAATAATAATAATAATAATAATAATAATAATAATAACAATGATAACAATAATAATAATAATAACAATGATAATAAAAATAATGATAATAATTAGAGAGAGAGAGAAGAAATAAATAGATAATAAATAAGAGAGTGGACAGAATATAATGATAAGAGAGAGAGAGAGAGAGAGAGAGAGAGAGAGAGAGAGAGAGAGAGAGAGAGAGAGAGAGGAGAGAGAGAGAGAGAGGAAAGTAAAAAATAGTGATAAAATTGATGGAATGAAATGTGCAGGAACTATCCACACCAAGACTCACTCACTTACAGATGTAGACTGACACTTGTACACACTACACACACACACACACACACACCTCCCTACCTCTCACTACCTCTCCCTCCATCTCCTCTCCCTCCCTTCCACCTCCTCCTCCTCCACTTCCACCTCCCACACACACACCTCCCTACCTCTCACTCTCCTCTCCCTTCCACCTCCTCTCCCTTCCTTCCACCTCCTCTCCCTTCCTTCCACCTCCTCTTCCTCCACTTCCACCTCCACACACACACACCTCCCTACCTCTCACTACCTCTCCCTCCACCTCCTCTCCCTGCCTTCCACCTTCTCTACATAACTTCCACCCTCCTACTCTCCCACCCCAATTCCACCCTTCTCCACCCCTACTCTCCCACCCCAATTCCACCCTTCTTCACCCTCCACCCCAATTCCACCCTTCTTCACCTCCACCCCATCCCCACCCCTCCTCTCCTCCACCCCATCCCCACCCCTACTCCTCCACCCCAATTCCACCCTTCTCCACCCCCATCCCACCCCTACTCTCCCCCCAATTCACCCTTCTTCACCCCCCCCCCACCCTCCTCACTATCAGTAAAATAAAACTGTAAGATAACTCAGCATCTTATCAAATATCATTATGAAGGTGTGAAGTGTGTGTGGTGTGTGTGTGTGTGTGAAGTGTGTGTGTTTGTGTGTGTTTAACATAGTATATAATTAATTTAGGCTCGTAAGGACAATATTGATGTTGGTGTATATATTTATTTTAGGCTCGTAAGAACCAATAGTTGTTGTATATAATTAATTTAGGCTCGTAAGAACCAGTAATAATGTTGGTGTTTATAGGAACTCTCTAATCTTGTGATTTTAATGTCACTATAAAAAAGTTGTGTTATCAGTAAAGGTATTAACAATGATATGGACTGATAAGAGAGGTTACTTCCTTCTCTCATACTTATACCTTATTCTCTCTCTCTCTCTCTCCTCTCTCTCTCTCTCTCTCTCTCTCTCTCTCTCTCTCTCTCTCTCTCTCTCTCTCTCTCTCTCTCTGGTGCAAACTGTTACCACAAATATCCACTAAATTAATTAAAAAGGTATTGTTTGTCCCCGAAGTGTGTAAGTAAGAGGGAGGGAGGGAGAGGGAAGGGGAGGGGGTGGGAGAGAGGGCTGTGGGAGGGAAGGGGAGGGGGAGGGAGAGAGGGCTGTGGGAGGGAGGGAGAGGGTGGTGGGAGAGGGAGGGAGAGAGAGGGAAGGGGAGGGGGAGGGAGGGGGAGGGAGAGAGAGGGCTGTGGGGGAGGGAAGGGAGGGATGTTATTATTTTTATTATTTTTATTATTATTATTATTAGTAGTAGTAGTAGTAGTAGTAGTTTGGAGGCCTGCTGAAGAAAGAAATGTAGCCCTCTGTGTGTGTGTGTGTGTGTGTGGTCTTGTATTTCTTGCAAAGTGATAAATTATAGTTATACAATATAATAATGTATTTAATATTTGATAAAGTCTTCCTAAAAGTTAAATGTAGCGGGTTCAATCAAAACAATTCTATTATTTGTAACACTGATGAGGAAAATACCATCTTTTTTGGCGGTAAATTTAAAGACTTTTATAAATTAATTAATTCCTCCAAACTGTGTCAAGAAAGAAATACTATATTAGTTAACACTGACACCTTAATTTTCCTGTTATATTTTGGAGGAATCAATATCCTCCAATTCACTAATAATAATAACATTTTACCAACAAAGTTCCAACATTATTTTATTTATATTTTGTTGAGTCGACTTCAGTCAGTTGAACTCACTTCAGTGTGTCATCGACCATGGTGGAGTGTAGACGTGTTGTTGTCTTCTGCTGGCAATACATATTTTTCATTTGGTAATTATTAATATATCTTCTTGTTTTGATCCATTTTATTCTGTATAAACTGTAGAAGTAATAAGAGTAAGTTAGTGTGTATAATATATATTGTAATAATTATAATGTTATTGTTTATATAATGAGAAAACACCAGATAATCATGGATTCGACGTGTGAAGCTGGAAACAATTCAAGGCTCATGAACCCGAGTCGAATCAATCAGTCAGGTTCATGAGCCTTGTTTCCAGCTTCACACCAACTCCAGTCCACAATAGTACGTACAGTCGGCGGCAAAAGTCCTGTCGCCTCACCTGCTTCACCGAGACGCAAAGTGTTCATGGATTCGAGAAATACGCATGTTTACTACACTTAATAATCTCGAGTCTATGAACATTGCGTGCCTCGGTGAAGCAAGTGAGGCGACAGGACTTTTGCCCAAGACTGTACAGCAGCAGCGAAAAGAAAACATTACCAAAGTACTGTCGTGGTCAAAAAAAATCATCCATATAGGGGTAACTCATATAAGATTTTGACAGTTTCCCTCTGTTCCTTAGCTAATTAACTTTCCAATAAATAGGTTAAGTAGCATCGTTTAATTTACTAGAAGTAGCTACGCACTACTTAAAACAGTAACATTATAATTATGTGAACGTGAAAATATTAGACAGTAAATTGTTAAAGTTACCCATATGTGGATGATTATTATTGACCATCGTCTGTAATGGTCCCTTCCTCCAAATCATATCAATATTACCACGAATGACACACACACTTATATGGAAGGAGTGTTTTGTGGCATAGTCAGGGGGAATCAGCAGAAGCCTCCCAATTCCCATAGGCCTACACGATCACATGTTTCAAGTTTTGTCAGGACATTAATACAATACTGTACCTTTAACTCCGTACCATCATAATAACTATTCATACTACTCACAAAAATCTTTAAAATGAGTAGTATAATCTCCAGGTCATTTCCTTCCCAAGTAATAAGTATGTATATAGAAATGTAATGTTTACCACCAAAAAGGCAACAAACCCACATTAACTTTTATTTTTATATTTACAGATGTGGGTGAAGTGATTATGTATCAACCATGTGTAAATGGAAAACACTTGAATGTTCTGAGGTGACGTGATGTGGGTGATGGGGACGTGTGATGTAGAAGATTGACCTGAGGGATGAAGGAGACTTGTGTGGTAGTGAAGTTTGACGTGGGTGATACAAAAGAAGTGTGAAGATGTGGGTAAGTTCACATTCTTTTGCTATACAGTATTTTCTTGTTGAAATTGCATGGTTCGTTTCACTTAATTTAATTCTGTCTAACAAGAATTGATAAAGAATCATTCCAGTCAATATCTAACTTTGATCGAATTTCATTGTCATTTATTTCATACAAATATTGTAGTCTTTTTATCTCGCACAAAAATCTGTTGTAGTTCCTCCACATTACAGTAAAACCCAATGTACAGTTGCCTACACATGAAGCTGGTATGGATCGTCACTTGTGAGGTGGCTACAAAAGAAAAGAAAGTGAAAGAAAAATGTAGATAGTTGATTGGCAGACAGTAAAACATTAGTACTGTCTGCTTGTCAACAAACTAACTTTTGCTCATTTTTCTTCCTGTTATAGGTATCTAATAAGAAGCAAGGCGTACCAGCTTCATGTGTGGGCAACTGTACAATTGCCCACACATGAAGCTGGTTTGTTACTTGTGAGGTGGCTACAAAAGAAAGGAAAGTGATAAAAGACGTAGTTTGTTGACACCGTAAAATATTACTTTCTGCTCAGTTTCCTTCCTGTTGTAGGTATCTCGCAAGTAGCGAGGCGTACCAGATTCATGTGTGGGCAACTGTATATATAGTTGCCTAATTGATTAGAAAAAATAATTAGTCTGTTTTCTTACAGGCAGTGAATGAAGGTCAGCCTAGTTATTACAAGCCTTCAATGACCAAAACGTAAGCTCCAAGAGGCCAAACAACACACTTCACGTCAGATATGGTCAGTGATGCCAATTTTAACTTTGTTCTTAAAAGCAGTAGTAATTAATAATTTTGGATTATTTGCTGGTTCAAACAATATATTGTACAAAACATTGTTTATATACAATAGTAATGTTTTCTGTTTGGAAACGGAAAAATGAGTTTTGATAACTCAAATGAAAACAGCAGTCCAAAATTTTGTTGAATCATTTTTTTTTAATTTAATATTTCTACTTTGCAGGTATATGAGGATGAAAAGGTGACCAGAACAGGATCTCAATTTGAATTTGCTTTAAGGAATAAACAACCTGAGTGTGGTTTAATTGAAAGATTATTATAATAGTAGTAATTTTTTATTAACAGATTTACATCTCATTTCAGGGCTGCTCCACCAGACAGCTTGAGGAACAACCACCTAGTGCTGTTGCTAGTCTCATGTGATCCACCAAACCTGTAATGTAAAGGGTAGAAATTAAACTTCCATAAAATCTGGCAAATGAACTACAATCTATGAATACATTCAGTACAATATTATAATCAGAAGTCATGGGATTGACAGATTAATATAGTAAGTACAGATGTAGCCAGGCTTACAGTATGTAAACATCCTCTCTCAGCCAAACAATTAGTAGTTATACCATGGATATTAGGTGTTGAATAGGGCAATGTTCAACATAAATTACATCAGCAAAACTCTGCCGTTCCCTCACTCTTACAGTAACTTACTTGACTAGAGCTGAACACTCACTCACTATTTATGGTTGCAACTGGCATATATCTGGGCTTATTTAAAATAGCATGAATCCAAAAGCTGCTGTGTCTCGTTAGATTAATATCTACAACTTGAAAACTGAACCTTTACTCACCATCTACAGCAATGGAGGAACTACATCACATCACACTAATCTGAAAATTATAAGGGTTTTCTTTATATAACATTTGCCCAACAGTAAATAATTAATTGCTATGAAACTAATTCCACTCAGATAATATATTGCCGCAAATAAAGTTTCATTACAATCAATTGGTAATTCCTTTTTTCATCATATTACTATTATTGTGTTTTATTATATCACTACCCATCACACTTGTATATTGATCTTTTATTTAAGCAGATATTAACCACCTCTTGCTTCTCAGCAACACCAACAGTTTCTTAAGTAACTGACAACATTATGGCTGGTATAATTTAACTCTTTGATGAAAATACTGTATTGCAAAATAATGGAAACTGAGTGATAAAGAGAAAGTTTCATAATACTAAATACCAGCCTTTTAATCTTCAGTAAGGAACACTTGTGTGTGTACAATATTTAGGTTAACTAATGTGTACAGGGATAACAACATACAATATTTACCTTCAATACTGCTTCATTATCTTGTGTTGTTGTTCTGCTACCATACATAAGCTGTAATGAATAGTAGTGTAATATTAACATACTTTGGTAACAATATAAAACCATTGTGTTACTTTGTGTATACATCAGGTACTTGGAGTTTATAATCAGGAGTCATGGGATTGACAGATTGATATTTATATAAATCATCATTATACACTTAGTATTTATATAATTACATGACCTTAATTAATCCATTAACTCACCTTGAAACTTTTACAACAGCCCGGCTGTGAACTACATATCACGGAGTCTTCAATTACATCACCAGCAACCCACAGTAGTTCTGAAAATAAATGTTTTCATTAGGATTTAACATAATGGAATTAACACTACACATCATAAATAATGATCAGATAGTAAATACAGCCATTAAATTGGTTTCATTTCAATCAAACGGTAATTCTTGTTCATCACTACAATTTTCAGAAGAACAGTTTAAGTAATAAAATGAACGGTCTATATACAAACCTGTAAATCAGTTGGTCACACCTCTTTGTAAAAATCTTCCCTTGTACCACTTCATATTTTGAAATCACAAACAAACCTGTAAAGAAAATAATAATTCTTACACAGTGCAATATATAAAACAAACATATTTCCTACAAAGCTAAATATGTATCAATATACAGGTGACTTGCATGACTTTAATTAAAAGAAATTCATATACTTTTGTTAGAAATCTTTAGTTTGAAACAATAATTGTTATTGTTTCAAGTGAAGAATATCATTCTCCTTTATATACCTTCAAAAGTTACACCAATCACAACATTTGTGTAGATGCCTTTGATGAAGGACTGACAAAGATAATATCATGAGTAAATATTACATAAGCAAACTACAACAATATTCTAGCCATCTGAAGATTCAATGACTCATAACCTCCTTGAACTACCCTAAAAAAGTTGGCTACTAAACAAGGAAAAGTTCATTTTATTAACTGTTCTGATAATACCTCCTTGACTTATCAAGCAAACCCTCATTATATTCAATTATTCTTCCACACTGTTAAGAAATCTGACTTGCTGTTTCTCACTGAAACTTTCATACAAAATATTTCAAGTTCCCTATCATGCATTCTCTTTGTCTAAACCACATACAATATTTACCTTCAATACTGCTTCATTATCTTGTGTTGTTGTTCTGCTACCATACACAAGCTGTAATGAATAGTAGTGTAATATTAACATACTTTGGTAACAATATAAAACCATTGTGTTACTTTGTGTATACATCAGGTACTTGGAGTTTATAATCAGGAGTCATGGGATTGACAGATTGATATTTATATAAATCATCATTATACACTTAGTATTTATATAATTACATGACCTTAATTAATCCATTAACTCACCTTGAAACTTTTACAACAGCCCGGCTGTGAACTACATATCACGGAGTCTTCAATTACATCACCAGCAACCCACAGTAGTTCTGAAAATAAATGTTTTCATTAGGATTTAACATAATGGAATTAACACTACACATCATAAATAATGATCAGATAGTAAATACAGCCATTAAATTGGTTTCATTTCAATCAAACGGTAATTCTTGTTCATCACTACAATTTACAGAAGAACAGATTAAGTACGAAAATGAACGGTCTATATACAAACCTGTAAAGAAAAATAACAATGCTTACACAATGCAGAATGAAAAATATAAATAAATTTCCTACAAAAAAAAGCTTAGTATGTAGCAATATAGTTACTTTACATCATTATTAGAACTCTATAATCATCAATACCCCATTTCCCTTTTTTACATTGAATGGTGACACTGTAGAAAACGGAAACAGAAATACAGCATTAAGTGAAATAGGTTATGCACACACATGCTAGACAGGTCTCCTATTCCATCAGTAAATACATAAGTCAAAACATGAAAACTTTACCTTTACTCACCATCTACAGCAATGGAGGAACTACATCACATCACACTAATCTGAAAATTATAAGGGTTTTCTTTATATAACATTTGCCCAACAGTAAATAATTAATTGCTATGAAACTAATTCCACTCAGATAATATATTGCCGCAAATAAAGTTTCATTACAATTAATTGGTAATTCCTTTTTTCATCATATTACTATTAATGTGTTTTTATTATATCACTACCCATCACACTTGTATATTGATCTTTTATTTAAGCAGATATTAACCACCTCTTGCTTCTCAGCAACACCAACAGTTTCTTAAGTAACTGACAACATTATGGCTGGTATAATTTAACTCTTTGATGAAAATACTGTATTGCAAAATAATGGAAACAGTGATAAAGAGAAAGTTTCATAATACTAAATACCAGCCTTTTAATCTTCAGTAAGGAACACTTGTGTGTGTACAATATTTAGGTTAACTAATGTGTACAGGGATAACAACATACAATATTTACCTTCAATACTGCTTCATTATCTTGTGTTGTTGTTCTGCTACCATACATAAGCTGTAATGAATAGTAGTGTAATATTAACATACTTTGGTAACAATATAAAACCATTGTGTTACTTTGTGTATACATCAGGTACTTGGAGTTTATAATCAGGAGTCATGGGATTGACAGATTGATATTTATATAAATCATCATTATACAATTAGTATTTATATAATTACATGACCTTAATTAATCCATTAACTCACCTTAAAACTTTTACAACAGCCCGGCTGTGAACTACATATCACGGTGTCTTCAATTACATCACCAGCAACCCACAGTAGTTCTGAAAATAAATGTTTTCATTAGGATTTAACATAATGGAATTAACACTACACATCATAAATAATGATCAGATAGTAAATACAGCCATTAAATTGGTTTCATTTCAATCAAACGGTAATTCTTGTTCATCACTACAATTTTCAGAAGAACAGTTTAAGTAATAAAATGAACGGTCTATATACAAACCTGTAAATCAGTTGGTCACACCTCTTTGTAAAAATCTTCCCTTGTACCACTTCATATTTTGAAATCACAAACAAACCTGTTAAGAAAATAATAATTCTTACACAGTGCAATATATAAAACAAACATATTTCCTACAAAGCTAAATATGTATCAATATACAGGTGACTTGCATGACTTTAAAAGAAAATCATATACTTTTTTGTTAGAAATCTTTAGTTTGAAACAATAATTGTTATTGTTTCAAGTGAAGAATATCATTCTCCTTTATATACCTTCAAAAGTTACACCAATCACAACATTTGTGTAGATGCCTTTGATGAAGGACTGACAAAGATAATATCATGAGTAAATATTACATAAGCAAACTACAACAATATTCTAGCCATCTGAAGATTCAATGACTCATAACCTCCTTGAACTACCCTAAAAAAGTTGGCTACTAAACAAGGAAAAGTTCATTTTATTAACTGTTCTGATAATACCTCCTTGACTTATCAAGCAAACCCTCATTATATTCAATTATTCTTCCACACTGTTAAGAAATCTGACTTGCTGTTTCTCACTGAAACTTTCATACAAAATATTTCAAGTTCCCTATCATGCATTCTCTTTGTCTAAACCACATACAATATTTACCTTCAATACTGCTTCATTATCTTGTGTTGTTGTTCTGCTACCATACACAAGCTGTAATGAATAGTAGTGTAATATTAACATACTTTGGTAACAATATAAAACCATTGTGTTACTTTGTGTATACATCAGGTACTTGGAGTTTATAATCAGGAGTCATGGGATTGACAGATTGATATTTATATAAATCATCATTATACACTTAGTATTTATATAATTACATGACCTTAATTAATCCATTAACTCACCTTGAAACTTTTACAACAGCCCGGCTGTGAACTACATATCACGGAGTCTTCAATTACATCACCAGCAACCCACAGTAGTTCTGAAAATAAATGTTTTCATTAGGATTTAACATAATGGAATTAACACTACACATCATAAATAATGATCAGATAGTAAATACAGCCATTAAATTGGTTTCATTTCAATCAAACGGTAATTCTTGTTCATCACTACAATTTACAGAAGAACAGATTAAGTACGAAAATGAACGGTCTATATACAAACCTGTAAAGAAAAATAACAATGCTTGCAGAATGAAAAATATAAATAAATTTCCTACAAAAAAAAGCTTAGTATGTAGCAATATAGTTACTTTACATCATTATTAGAACTCTATAATCATCAATACCCCATTTCCCTTTTTTACATTGAATGGTGACACTGTAGAAAACAGAAACAGAAATACAGAACACAAAGACAGCATTAAGTGAAATAGGTTATGCAAACACATGCTAGACAGGACTCCTATTTCATCAGTAAATACATAAGTCAAAACATGAAAACTTTACCTTTACTCACCATCTACAGCAATGGAGGAACTACATCACATCACACTAATCTGAAAATTATAAGGGTTTTCTTTATATAACATTTGCCCAACAGTAAATAATTAATTGCTATGAAACTAATTCCACTCAGATAATATATTGCCGCAAATAAAGTTTCATTACAATCAATTGGTAATTCCTTTTTTCATCATATTACTATTATTGTGTTTTATTATATCACTACCCATCACACTTGTATATTGATCTTTTATTTAAGCAGATATTAACCACCTCTTGCTTCTCAGCAACACCAACAGTTTCTTAAGTAACTGACAACATTATGGCTGGTATAATTTAACTCTTTGATGAAAATACTGTATTGCAAAATAATGGAAACTGAGTGATAAAGAGAAAGTTTCATAATACTAAATACCAGCCTTTTAATCTTCAGTAAGGAACACTTGTGTGTGTACAATATTTAGGTTAACTAATGTGTACAGGGATAACAACATACAATATTTACCTTCAATACTGCTTCATTATCTTGTGTTGTTGTTCTGCTACCATACACAAGCTGTAATGAATAGTAGTGTAATATTAACATACTTTGGTAACAATATAAAACCATTGTGTTACTTTGTGTATACATCAGGTACTTGGAGTTTATAATCAGGAGTCATGGGATTGACAGATTGATATTTATATAAATCATCATTATACACTTAGTATTTATATAATTACATGACCTTAATTAATCCATTAACTCACCTTGAAACTTTTACAACAGCCCGGCTGTGAACTACATATCACGGTGTCTTCAATTACATCACCAGCAACCCACAGTAGTTCTGAAAATAAATGTTTTCATTAGGATTTAACATAATGGAATTAACACTACACATCATAAATAATGATCAGATAGTAAATACAGCCATTAAATTGGTTTCATTTCAATCAAACGGTAATTCTTGTTCATCACTACAATTTTCAGAAGAACAGTTTAAGTAATAAAATGAACGGTCTATATACAAACCTGTAAATCAGTTGGTCACACCTCTTTGTAAAAATCTTCCCCTGTACCACTTCATATTTTGAAATCACAAACAAACCTGTAAAGAAAATAATAATTCTTACACAGTGCAATATATAAAACAAACATATTTCCTACAAAGCTAAATATGTATCAATATACAGGTGACTTGCATGACTTTAAAAGAAATTCATATACTTTTTTGTTAGAAATCTTTAGTTTGAAACAATAATTGTTATTGTTTCAAGTGAAGAATATCATTCTCCTTTATATACCTTCAAAAGTTACACCAATCACAACATTTGTGTAGATGCCTTTGATGAAGGACTGACAAAGATAATATCATGAGTAAATATTACATAAGCAAACTACAACAATATTCTAGCCATCTGAAGATTCAATGACTCATAACCTCCTTGAACTACCCTAAAAAAGTTGGCTACTAAACAAGGAAAAGTTCATTTTATTAACTGTTCTGATAATACCTCCTTGACTTATCAAGCAAACCCTCATTATATTCAATTATTCTTCCACACTGTTAAGAAATCTGACTTGCTGTTTCTCACTGAAACTTTCATACAAAATATTTCAAGTTCCCTATCATGCATTCTCTTTGTCTAAACCACATACAATATTTACCTTCAATACTGCTTCATTATCTTGTGTTGTTGTTCTGCTACCATACACAAGCTGTAATGAATAGTAGTGTAATATTAACATACTTTGGTAACAATATAAAACCATTGTGTTACTTTGTGTATACATCAGGTACTTGGAGTTTATAATCAGGAGTCATGGGATTGACAGATTGATATTTATATAAATCATCATTATACACTTAGTATTTATATAATTACATGACCTTAATTAATCCATTAACTCACCTTAAAACTTTTACAACAGCCCGGCTGTGAACTACATATCACGGAGTCTTCAATTACATCACCAGCAACCCACAGTAGTTCTGAAAATAAATGTTTTCATTAGGATTTAACATAATGGAATTAACACTACACATCATAAATAATGATCAGATAGTAAATACAGCCATTAAATTGGTTTCATTTCAATCAAACGGTAATTCTTGTTCATCACTACAATTTACAGAAGAACAGATTAAGTACGAAAATGAACGGTCTATATACAAACCTGTAAAGAAAAATAACAATGCTTACACAATGCAGAATGAAAAATATAAATAAATTTCCTACAAAAAAAAGCTTAGTATGTAGCAATATAGTTACTTTACATCATTATTAGAACTCTATAATCATCAATACCCCATTTCCCTTTTTTACATTGAATGGTGACACTGTAGAAAACAGAAACAGAAATACAGAACACAAAGACAGCATTAAGTGAAATAGGTTATGCAAACACATGCTAGACAGGACTCCTATTTCATCAGTAAATACATAAGTCAAAACATGAAAACTTTACCTTTACTCACCATCTACAGCAATGGAGGAACTACATCACATCACACTAATCTGAAAATTATAAGGGTTTTCTTTATATAACATTTGCCCAACAGTAAATAATTAATTGCTATGAAACTAATTCCACTCAGATAATATATTGCCGCAAATAAAGTTTCATTACAATCAATTGGTAATTCCTTTTTTCATCATATTACTATTAATGTGTTTTATTATATCACTACCCATCACACTTGTATATTGATCTTTTATTTAAGCAGATATTAACCACCTCTTGCTTCTCAGCAACACCAACAGTTTCTTAAGTAACTGACAACATTATGGCTGGTATAATTTAACTCTTTGATGAAAATACTGTATTGCAAAATAATGGAAACTGAGTGATAAAGAGAAAGTTTCATAATACTAAATACCAGCCTTTTAATCTTCAGTAAGGAACACTTGTGTGTGTACAATATTTAGGTTAACTAATGTGTACAGGGATAACAACATACAATATTTACCTTCAATACTGCTTCATTATCTTGTGTTGTTGTTCTGCTACCATACACAAGCTGTAATGAATAGTAGTGTAATATTAACATACTTTGGTAACAATATAAAACCATTGTGTTACTTTGTGTATACATCAGGTACTTGGAGTTTATAATCAGGAGTCATGGGATTGACAGATTGATATTTATATAAATCATCATTATACACTTAGTATTTATATAATTACATGACCTTAATTAATCCATTAACTCACCTTGAAACTTTTACAACAGCCCGGCTGTGAACTACATATCACGGAGTCTTCAATTACATCACCAGCAACCCACAGAAGTTCTGAAAATAAATGTTTTCATTAGGATTTAACAATCTAATTCTATTTTACACCACATCATAAATAATGATCAGATAGTAAATACAGCCATTAAATTGGTTTCATTTCAATCAAACGGTAATTCTTGTTCATCACTACAATTTTAGAAGAACAGTTTAAGTAATAAAATGAACGGTCTATATACAAACCTGTAAATCAGTTGGTCACACCTCTTTGTAAAAATCTTCCCCTGTACCACTTCATATTTTGAAATCACAAACAAACCTGTAAAGAAAATAATAATTCTTACACAGTGCAATATATAAAACAAACATATTTCCTACAAAGCTAAATATGTATCAATATACAGGTGACTTGCATGACTTTAAAAGAAATTCATATACTTTTTTGTTAGAAATCTTTAGTTTGAAACAATAATTGTTATTGTTTCAAGTGAAGAATATCATTCTCCTTTATATACCTTCAAAAGTTACACCAATCACAACATTTGTGTAGATGCCTTTGATGAAGGACTGACAAAGATAATATCATGAGTAAATTTCATGGAGGAAATTTTTTTGCAAAATTAATTAACCATTTATAGCTTTAATGCTAATACATTAATCTTTACAAAGCTGCAACCTTGCCTGGAAATTTGTGATGAATGTCATGCAGAAATTCACAAAGAATAACACAACAAAACCACAGCATCATAACTCACCATCTATAACTGTGAGGCCAATCACAGCTCATTGTTGCACCTGAGCAATGGGAACTGCTTCCTGGAAATGACAAACTTTATTAATATCACAATTTAAAGGTATTTTACATTAGATACAAAAATTTGGTATGAGCATTGCTGTACCAGTTTCACTAAATTCAACTGGTAATGCCAGGCAAGAAAGTTATAAATTAACAATAAAATATTATATGGTTTTTAATTTAGGTTAGCTGCTCTATACTGTAATCAATGATAAAAACTTTGCTATTCAGTACTGTGCTGGAGGGCAAATGAATATAAACAGTTAGGTGCCACATATTGTTTCCCTCTCCAAACATAGTAATTTCCACGTACACTACCGTTATATCAAAATTTGATAAAAATGTTACTTTGTACAGAACATAAAAGTGTACTTACCACAATGTAGGTGTATTATTTTCCAAACTTCAAACAATAAATAAAAATCCCATTTCCATCACATACTCAGTATGGTATACATATAAGAAACCCTATTACAAACTGAAAGTTTATTAGAGGAAAAAAAAAAAAGGTTCATTATCAACTAAGATTTCTATTTAAGGCATCAGTAAAAGAATGTAATAAATATAAGTCTATATTTGTTATGAGGACTCAACGACGACCACCGTGACCTCCATGACCTGGTCGGCCAGAACGAGGCAGTTTAGGAGCCTTCTGTGTACCCTTCTTGGCTGACTGCAATAATAACACATCCTATTAGTCATCCACACAACTATTACTTGTTTTTTTCTCTACAGTTAATGTTCACAAATTCTACAAGGATCATCAAAATAAAGAAGATATCAGCAAGGTCTGAATGATACAAATTTTGAATCCTGACTGTACTTAGATGAATGCAAATAATTGGCACTTGGTACTTACCTTTGATGGGGCAGGAGCACTTGCTTTCTTGCTGGCCTTTGCTGCCCTGTTCTTTTCCTTTGCAGCTCTGTAAAATTATGAAAATCATAAATGGATACATTTTGGTTTACTATATGAAGGAGAATTTTGTGGGCTTGAAATGAAATGTGAATAAAACCTTTTTCACTGGGTATTCTCATTTCATTTTACCATCACTGTTTCAGAGTCAACCATCCTATACACCAAGTGAAATGAATGAGAGCTTCCAATAACAAAATCATTCTGATACAAACTCATACGAGGGACTGTTTCTGTGGTCCTGAGACGGGAAACAGTTCTGCACAAGTTGCCTATTCTACATTATTCTTATATACTGCATATATTACAAACAACCAAGCATCCAGTATTTGCTGTCCAATATTCCCGGGATGACTTGCCCGACAGAATGAAAAAATCAAGTTACATAACTGATGTCAGTACTAATCAGTACATACAAGACCAGACAACTTACCGAATAGCCTGTTCTCGCTGAGCCTTACGCACTTCGGGCTTCATGTTCCTGAAATTAACATACTCACATTAGAAGATTAGCCATGAGAACAGAGCTTTTACTAAGTAACTCATAGATATGGTACGTACCGGTACACATAGAACAGAGAAAGACAAATGGGCAAAACGACTTTACATCAATGAAAGACAACAGCTTTTTAAAATGTAGTAGAATGGAATATATACTGCAGGTATAGAGGAGAATGGAATGATATAACATTTGTCTAGGAAGAGGGGAAAAGGAAAGTACTGTAATTTAATTATCAGAATATCTCAGGATAGAGCAAACTAGAAACGAACAATTATTTTAAAATGTGATCTTCAGTGCATGAACACGCTGTATTTGGATAAAAGTCAGCTTCTTGGGTGATGCAAATATATTATTAAGGGTCACACACTGAAAATACTGGTAAATATAAATGAGAAAAATATATATATCAATTCATATCGACGAGTTAACCAATAATATTCAACATCAGAATTAATTGTACATTACCTCTTAGCCATGATGTCTGTGAGGGAAGCACCCACAATGGCTCGGGTGAACTTCTGGATACGACGGGTACGTTTCTTGGTGATCTCCTCCTCGATACCCTTCTTGTGTATCCGCCTGAAGAAGAAACACTATATTACAGCCTCGGTATAGGATTGATATTAGGCGCCGCAACAGCGAGGTCATATAGCGCCAGAAAATGGTGATAGAGGCGAGACAACAAGCAGGAAAGAAAGAAAAGAGGGACAGCTGAAGCCTCGATATATATATATGGTGAATAAAATACTTGTGTCTATCACTTTGTTTTACACACCGTCCCTCATTGAATATCACAACAACAAATGCTTTCCTGGGATTTACCTGGATTTTCCCACATTTTATACATTTTCATGCATATTTTTACTTGTTCTATTGATTGTTGCCCAGACTATTTAGAGGATAACTTTTTTTCACCCTTACTTGACCTGACCTAACCAATCCAGGACCAAGGCAGACTACTGGGACCTAACCTGGGCAGACTACCGGGACCTAACCTGGGCAGACTACCGGGACCTAACCTGGGCAAACTACTGGAACCTAACCTAGGCAGACTACTGGGACCTAACCTAGGCAGACTACCAGGACTGTCCAATGTTTACCATGGCAGGAAAACACTGAACTTTGGCTCTGGACAGCCGAAATTGGTAAAAATTTACAATAGCGCCTCCAAGTTTTTTTGTTTTTTTTTGTGAAATGTTTTACAGCCACTCTAACCAACCTGACCTGACCTAACCTAGACCTAACCCTAACAACCTTCTAGAACATCAGCGTGCAGTTCATACATGAAATTTTATAGTGACTAAACCAAATACGAGCACCATGACGGTATTGTATATATAATTAACTATTATGTTTGCATATTGACATTAAACTAAAATAGAAGGATTGTTTATAAACTTATACCCCGAAATTTTCTATATGCTATTATACCAAAAATAAAGTGTAACCTCTTAAATTCATTACACATCAACATATTACATTGTCCCCTTGTGAAATATAAGTTACATAAATTGCAAATGTTGGCCATGTGGGGTATACCCACAACCCAATTATTCTGTAATAATACCCATGAGTTAATTAAACGAAGCACATTTTTAATAAGGTAACCACATTGATGACTTGGTATTTTTACAGTAAACCTGGGTTCAGTAAAACTTATATATTGGTATGTTTTACCACTAATAGTGTACAGTGTGTTTTCCCCCACCCAAAACCCCGGATTCCCAGGCTCTCACCCAAATTTGTATGGGGTATGAAAACTGGGCATATCTCGAAAACGGGGCATTTCCGAGAAACACCATTGAAGAAAATAGTCTTAGAATGGTCCTAATTAGTGGTAAAACATACTAATATATACGTTTTACTGAACCCATATGTACTGTAAATTTACCGATGACTTTATTAGATACTGTAACTGTTTATGTATTACTAACCTGTACAGCATGGTCCATCGCACCTCACGAGGATTTCTCTTCATCAAAAACGAGTGTTCACATTTTTTATTCATGAACATAAATGTCTGCAAAGAGAAATAATACATTGTAACTTTAAAGGAACATACATTAATAATACATTGTAACGTTAAAGGAAGTTAAGGAACACAGAATATTATCTTAGCACGAGTACTGTGTTAATTATAACTTACGTCAATATTTATGGGGCTATGGGCCGTATTCAATAACATTCATGGTGTATACGATGGCTCTTATCGTTGTTTGTCTATGGAGGCGTCGTACCAGTACTATACCATCGTAAACACCACGAATATTCTTGCACACGGACCATAATAGTACAATGTTTGATCGTGGTGAATATGGAGCAAAGGATTCCTCCAAACTATTCCAAACAACAGCAAACCATTACCTTCTATTAAATATTAAATCTGGTCCTGTTTCCTAGGCTTTCTTATATTCCAAAAAGTATAATATCTCTTAATAAAAACAATAATGGTGTTTCTTACCTTTCCATCAGTCCGGACCATGGTCTTGCCATGTCCGGGCTGGATTTTATACCCACTGAAATTACACAGTTGAAGCCTGAAATAAACAAATACATGACATCAGATCACAGTTTACACACTATACAATCATTTCCACAGTAGATATAACTTGACAATGGTAGGATGACAGAGATATGGTAGGATGATTATATATAGAGTGACAATCCAACTCACTTCATGATGAGCAACAACAACACAGGGACCGAGTGAGGAAAGCAGTGTTCTCAGATCAAATTTATGTATGTTTGTGTGGAGTAGCTGAAATATAGCGACTTTTGCCTCACGTTTAGCAAGATAATAATTAATTTAAATGTCAAAATATATTATTATTCAGCTATATAATTGTAGGGTTGTAACACGTGGTTACATGTGGTGAAGATGTCAGTTATCTTCATTTTAAGGTGAATGGTAAACAAGTTGTGTTGGTTTGTTTTTTGATGTGGTGTGTCTAGTCTGTTGTTAGTGTGTGTTACATATTTCTTTTATTACATTGCATGTGAATTTTTATATCTAACCTGATTTGTTTAATGGTATACATAATTTATAGCATATAGGTTGCCGCTACAGGGTGTAGATATGTCTATAGACGTCATCTGGTCGTCAATCGGATACGAAGTTAGCTATAACCACGAACTGTCAAACGTTCTCCCGTTAACGAATATCAAAATATATCAAATTTAGCAAAGACACTAATTTCTGGGAACGCTGGAAGTGAGGAGCGCCCTGCGCACTCACTTCCCCCCATATATTACACCTAAAATATTTGAGCTTTTAAGCATCTTATTTAATCTAAGCATCATACATCTTAATTAATATAAATTGACAGTAGCTTACAATAAATAATTGGCTACCAATGGGTAAAGTTACCAACGCCGATCATATGATCGATATTTTGCATTGCTATTTGAATATATATTTAGTATAAAAACACAAACAAATATTAGAAATAATATTCTGGATACTTTGGTAAAGATTTTATCATGTATTAATCCAACTTGTGATATCAAAATAGATCATCGATTTCTTACGGGGCTGCTGACCAAAACATTGCTTGACTATGGCCTCCTCAGGTACGTTCTATTTTAACCACTATATCACAAGTAAATAAGGGCATAATAAGCCTCAAATTACTCTTAGATTGTACACATTACCTACTTTCTCACTCGTCCTCAAGAGAAAGTAACAAAATAACACCTCTGACTTGGTACAAAATGAATTAAAGACGAGTCATATAAGCCAGGATATTGGTTCCACCCTTCTTTTTCCACACAGGCTTTGTCTTGGTGGTGTATTCAACCCTTTATTGACATTATTTATCACATTGACTGCACTGTATTGCATTTTAGGGCCAATAATGATATTGCTGTAACGCAAAATAAGAGATGCTATTCAATTTTTTTTTGTCAAAGTCGTACCAAAATTTATTGTCTTCAGCAGTTCTTTATGTATCGTATGTCGGATAATTACAATAAATAACTATTTATTACATATTTTTTTGGTTTTGTAATTAAAGTGCATCATATAGTTAAAGAATCTTTGTAATGTGGGTCAAGTGCTTTAATTAATTAAGTATATTGTGATTTTTTTTTTTTTATAGCCTATATATATATTTACGATACTGTAAGTTCATTATTTTCCACTCGGGTATTTTGAACCCATGAAACAAATCTATGACCCAATTTTCTAAGTTCTTTGACTGTGATGACCTATATTTGTCATCTCAATTGATATAGAGGACAATTTCATATGTTTGCATGTATGTTTGTGAGACAGAGAGACAAGGAACTATTGTCTGCAACTGGACTACAAACATTAATTCTGTAACCAAATGACCACCACTATTCTCTCTGTTATTTTAGGAGAGGAAAAGGAGGATGGACCAGATGATAAAGGTGAGTATATATATATTGTCTTGTGTGCAAGTTTTCATTGACTTTGGGCTTCATTATAAACTTTACCCTTGGGAGTTGAGGACCTGATGTTTCAAGACACTAAACTCTGAATAGTCTACATTCCTTTTTTTTCATGTTTATATTTGTTATTTATTTTTTTATTTAATTTTTTACAAATATATTTAGTAGTCCAATGTATTTTATCTGTGTAGTGGTTGATGGATGCTTTCACAATCTTTTATCGGTTGTCATGATATGTTTGCCAGTAGAGTACAGTCGGCGGTAAAAGTCCTGTTTCCATCACCTAGGCAAACAATGTTCATAGACTCGAGATTATTAGGTGTAGAAAACATGTGTAATATATACAGTACAGTATGATAATTATATAAGAATAATATTGTGTGTTTCAGCAGTTGGAAGTGACTCCGAGGTTGTACTGGACTTGTGTGGCCGTAGACTCAAGAGACTGGAGAAGGCCCCAGCCAACCAAGCCTATGCCACCGCACTTGTACTTGACAACAACCAGCTACAGAACCTTGCCAACCTTGACAGTTATGGCGAGCTAGAGAGGGTAGGGAATGTTACTACACTTCTTTAATGAGACACTTTATCTAGTACTAATAACTATGTTGAGCTAGAGAGGGTGGGGGTCGTCATATGAATTGTGTAAAATGTCTTTAATAATAAGATATATTTAATCACTAATATATATGGTCAGCTAGTGTGGGTAGTAATTGACATCTGGTTAGGGTACATTTTCTCTGACTTTAGATACCGGTACTTTATAACCACTATGATGGGCTAAAGAGGATAACATTGCCAGTTCATTATTGCAGTGTTTCATAATTTAACTACCGGTATGGAATAATTTTAATGTCATGAAGTACCATAACATACTGAATACAGTAGTTACAGTATCAAATTTTGTCTATTGTTGTATTGCCAGATGCCATACTATGTGATTCCCTAATTTGATATTTTCCACCAACAGTTATCCATTGGCAACAACCAGGTGGTGCGGATGTACTGGTTTGCTCGCATGTACTCCCTCAGGGTACTTAACCTACCCAATAATAACATTGTCCAAGTGGAGGGATTGAGGGAACTTATTCATCTAATCCATCTCAACCTGGCTGGAAACAGTATAAAGGTACTTTCCATTGAATATTACCACACAGTTAAAATAATTATGATTACTCTATACTGCATTGGATATATTCATGACTATTAAACATTTAAATATTATTCTAATACTTTTTCTATACTTATATTTGGTTATTTCATGTGTGTAGTCTCCATTTTTACTGATAAATCTAGTTTTATGTTTCCTCTAAGGTGCTCTGTATTGTTTTTGACAGACCATTGAAGGTTTAAGTTACAACCGTACACTGGAACACCTCAACCTCTCAGGAAACTCTATCTCCCACATCAATGATCTCTCCATGCTAAAGAATCTCAAGGTTAGTGAGTCCATTTCACCTTGTATTATTTTCTGGTAACCTTTTATTGGTGTACAGTTCAGTATGTAAATGTTCAATTGTTAACTATTAATTCACTAAGGTTATGTAATTCTTTTTCAAATGTGTTGCAAATGGTACTTAACATTATGAATACTTACTGTCATGTGGTAATAATACATGTAATTTTGTTGTCTACAGGAGGTGTTTCTCCATCGTAACCGCGTCACCACACTATATAGATGCAATAAATACCTGCCACCCAGTCTCATTATTCTCACACTCTCTGACAATGCTCTGGTTGACCTCAATGATCTCTCCAACCTCTCCCACCTCAATCACTTGGAGCAGGTCACCATTCTCAACAATCCCTGCCTCGACCCTGTACAGCCAACAGGTAACTACTAATAATGAAAAAGATTCACTACACCACTTGGGAATTATACCCCTGTCTTCAAAAGTTATATAGAGTCTACACATGCACAACAGTTCTCATAAACTACAGAACTGTACAGTACTATGATTATTTACCTCCTATATTTGTAACTCCATGTGTTTTGTCAGATGAGTCAGGTCTGCCTGTGGGGCCACTTCTTGCCTTCGATTACCGACCGTATGTCATCAACTGGTGCCTTAACCTCAAGGTTCTCGATGGTTACAAGGTCACACCTAAAGAGAGGTGAGAACATTTGTTATTAGTTGCAATTTTAGGGGTTTGTTACAAAACAATAGATACTTCTGTACTGGGGTGATATTACTGTACTGTACTTAGAAAATGTAAAGCAATAAATATTAATATAGTCTAACCCTAAAATGTTGTACTGTATACAGTAATTCTTTTCTTTTCTTTTAATGTATGCAGTTTATTCATAATGAAAACCAAAATACATGTACAGCATACATAATATTTTCCTGTTACCTACCATGGTGTTACTTTATCACAGCCTGAAGGCAGAGTGGCTGTATTCGCAAGGTAAGGGTCGAGGGTTCCAGGTTGGGGAGCACATGGCACTGGTACAGTATCTGTCTGGAGTGTGTCTGGCCGGTGGAGGTTGGGGCGGTGCTGACCTTCCTGATGATGATGACAAGTTGGCTAAGATCCTCCAGTTGGCCAAACAACACCAGCATGACCTAAGGCACTCAGTTAATGGCCAGGAACCAAGGTGAGCACTATAATTGTTATTGTATTTCACTCACTAATTGTGGCTAATGATAATTTTCCTTTTGGTCAGGTACAAACTTACAAAGTAATGTATGGGCAAAGGCAGAATTAATTTTTTTCTTATTATTTTTGTTCAGTGATGCTGGGAGTGGGAGGGGAAGCAGAGGAGGGGGTAACCAGGACTCCCCGTCAACACATCGACGACAAGTGGGACGCTCCACATCACTACGACGCAACACAGGTCACTACCACTCCGTTCTATCTTTTCTCCTGCCTGTATTCCCTCCCTCCCTTTTTACATCCACCACTCTGCTTGCCTTCACTGCTTCAGAATATCCCCCTTATACATACATGACTTATATATATGGTCGTATTCCTAGTACAGTATATACTTCAGGACTTCAGGTGTAAACTCCCAGATGTGACTGTTAAGGGGAGTGATTGTTGTTGTTATCAATGTTCATGGTGTTCCTAGTAACTCTTCATTGCCCAGTCTTGGTTGGGTTAGCTGTTTATAAAGGCAATATCATATGAGATCTGTAATGGGGTAAGTAAGGTATTAGAAAATTGGAGGTTATTATGGATTGACAAAAGCAGACAGCCTTTACTGAGGTAGTCTGTTTCATGCCACAGTTTGGAGGAATTGGTGGCCTCCAATTCATTGACACTTTCTTACCACAGTACTAATCTTGGCTGCAATATAATTTCTTCAGGTTTTCCTAGGAATACGTTCCTCTCTCGGTTACACTTTTCTAATAGATAAAACATTGAATTCAGAATTTTTGTGGAACAGAAGAGTTTCCTTTTCTGTTTGGTAAATTCTGCTGGGACTGATTATTGAGTGTTATTGTTGTCATGTATTTTAAAGGTACTTACAATACTTTTTAAGACTATTAGTAATACAGTATATTTTACTCGATAAGTTTTTATGATATGCTATAGACTTCTGGTCCCTCCCTTTCCCATTTTTAACATTAGTAATATAATGTTCCTCTTTTCTATATGTGATCCTGTTTTTTCCCATTAGTTTAGAGTTAATCCCTTTCATAGTACAGTTTATTCAGCCATATTCTTAGACTTTACCTTTACTTAGAATTGATTGATAATCTGTGTTGATTCATTAATGTATGTTTTGGGAATCAGCTGGTGTTGAATATATAGGATGTGTTGAATGTACCATATGTAATGTTTGTACAGTATGTTTGTATGTAATGTCTGAAACTGATAAAAGAATTATGAATCACAAAGTTGTGGAACAATGTACCTGTACAGTGTATCATATACAGACAGAGGTCAAAGTGGATGTTGGAAACTCCTTCAATACTAAATACATAAGCATTGGCACAAGGTAATGAATGGGGGAGTGTCTTTTGAATCATATTCCAGATATTAGTTTAAATGGTCATTATTTTGGATAATTCATGGTGATTGATGTATTATAACATTATTACTATTTTAAACTACTGTCCATATCCACCGTAGCCTCATGTAAAATATACAGATACAGTACATTGTTCCCAAGTATACAATTCCAAGTCAAAAGTATAAGATAAGAATATGGCTGTATTTATCTCTCTGGCTTGTGCTCGAATCCTCTGTGGATATACCATACAGACTCCTGTTTTAATGGTGTGAAACCAATTAGCATGGTATTGTTATAGAAATATAAATTTGTTTTTGTTGTCATCTTGATAAATGAAACCTAATGGCTGTCTTGTGACAGACTTTTTACTTTGGTTTTGTTCCCTAATTAAATTAATTTTTAACTTCAGTTCAGTTTTGTTAACATATCATTCTTTCAGTTACCAATCTCAGATGTCTGCCCTCTGCTTTCAATTAGTCTTACTAGCTCTAGAAGATAGAGAGACAGTTTTGTGAAATAGGTGCTTCATGTGTTAATACATACCATAAATAATTTTTATTAGTATCTAATAGAGAGTTATATTGCTTGTAAAACTTCATATGAAATGATTGCCAACCGTGTGGTGCTTTTGACAATCCAGTACCCTAAAGTCCTGGAGATTCAACTTGTTTAATGATACCCATGTGTCCTGAGAGTGTGTTTGTCAATGTCTGCTTAAGGATAATTTAATCTGAAGCAGAATGAACAAGCTGCCTAGGATTACAAAAGAGATACACCCAGGATCATACAAGACTTACATTACAAGAAACAAAAGAAAATAACAAAAGTTTCATACAAGTATTCAATTTTTGGTCAGTAAGCACTATACTGTATTTAGGTTAGATGTAAGGAAGTGCTTACAAATTCACAAGTTATTTAAGTGATGTAAAATTGCAGTGTAGACTAAAACTTATGACCTCCCTTTTACTCTCATTGTTATGGATCTTGTCAGTAACCCACTACAGTATTAGTAATCTCATCATATTCTCTGTGTCATGAATGAGACAAAGGAAACTAATGAGCTTGAAAATGAATCATGAGTTTTCCCTCCATCCTAACACTTTGATTCCTGTAGTTTACTACGAGAAGGAGGGGAATTTATAAGACGTGAAGTTTATCCAATACCGTACAGTACATTGCTTTTTACATTACCGGTAATTAAAATAGAATGGCAGTATATTATTATAACAAAAGAAAGATATGTTGACTGGAACACGTACAAAAATAACAACAGCATACAGCCTGTGATAAACAATGTTGGAAAAAGGGATTCTAACATCATGATTATATTATTTTGATCTGATAGTAATATTTGTGAACAGATATCTCATTACTGAAGCCACATCAAAGGATTCATTATATCATGTTCTTGTACAATAAATAATAAACCCTCACTCAGTTTTGTGAAAATATAAAACATTACTTATGACTAGATTGCAATTAATGTCATGTCATCCAAGTCAGAATGTTTGCTGATTTTCAGAATATCCATAATATTATCCATTGAGTTGTGGGAATTTGGAGTATATTATGTTTATGGTACAGTACATGGTATCATATTAGGCTTTATTGGCCTGCATGAACAACTGAAACAGATTTGGAATGGTTATAATAATAAGAGTAAAGAGTATTTTGGAAGAGGTTGAAATGGGCACTTTCCTGTTTGATGTGGTGAACAGTAGAGAAAAGTTCATGATGTGTATTGAAATATATAAAGTACAATATGGTTTAAAGTTTACATACAGTATATACAATCTGTTTCAAAACCCCACAGACAGGGCCATTGAAATACTGTGCTATATTATTACATTATACTTATAACCAGGTGATCAATTATCATTATTCTTGTCAAATAATTTGAAAATGTCAATTAAAACTAAGGATTTAAAATGTGATATGGTATTACACAAGCAGAAAGCAGAGCTTGAGCCAGGAGTACGGTACGTGGAAATGTGCCAGGATTTACGCGTAAGTGTACATCCTGAAAAACTTACTTGTTCTAGTGTATGAGCTTCTCTTGTTTTGTTTAGTGTAGTTGGTTTATTTCTGGCAGATGGTAAATGTCCACAGCCAATATCATACAGACTTCTGTCTTGCATCTGATTGACTGATGCATGATGCCTAATTCTTGGGGGGGCGAGCTTTGACCAGTCATGGTTAGTCTGTATGATATTGGCTGTGGACATTCACTGTCATTCAGAAAGAACTGACTGATAGTGTACCATGTTGTGCAGTAGTGATATGTGGTCAGTAAGCCAGTGCAGTAGTAGTTACGTGCGGCCTTCCCCTACAGCCCCGAGCAGGGCAGCTCCCCCGGTCCGTGAGTGTCACCGCCGCACTCACTCTCACAGTGCTACCAGCAGGGAGGCAGGTCAACGCAGCCAGCAGGCTCACTCTTACCACGTGGAGCTGTCCAACACACTGTATGGTGGGGAACTACGCACCCCAGACACCCCCAGCCTCATGACTCAGAGCATGGACCCGGCTATACTGTCACAGCTGGCTGGCGGCCCTCCTGGGGCACGCCCGGACCTCATGTCCCGTAGCCTTGGAGCTGAACAGATGTCTCAATCTCTGGGAATGGATCCCATGACCCAATCAATGGGGGAGGAAGAATTGAGGCGATCCATGGAATATGACCCCATGACCCAGAGCCAAGGGCCAGAACAACTGGCACATTCTCTGGCCTACCCGGAGCCTCCAGGCCAGCTCATGACCCGCAGCCTTGACCTTCCACACCTCACAAATGGAGAGGCAGAGGTGTGGGGGGAACGCCTCACCCATCCCTCCCACACCCACCCCCGCCCCACCACTCTCTTTGGGGACGAGAACGATCTGGTGGTGGAGGATGTGGGGCCTCAAGGTACCTCACCACACCCACACCCACACCCACACCCACACCCACACCCCTCTGCACCTTCACCATCCCAAAATCCTTCTCTCACATTTACCATCCTGATACCTCCTTACCTCTCTCACAGCTCCATCATCCTCATACAGTACCTCCAAACCTCTGTTAATCCTTAACCATTCCCACACCTCTCAACACCACCATACATCTAAACTTTCATGTATTTATAACTGACACATTATCATATTTACTTTGCAACATTTATGCCTCTCCTTCATTACTTTATTTCTATTACAGTATTTTACAAGCAGCCTATGTATATTGTGCCAAACATCAGGTGACTCTCTCCAACTCAGTTTTCACAATCCCACTGGATTCTTCTCTGCTCTGCTGTCCTTTCCTTGCCTTCTACCTCACATACAATACCATCACATCTCATTATCTTGGACCAAACCAAGGGCTGATTTCACAGTACAGTAATAACAATTACATGTTTGGTTCCTCCCCAACAACCACATTCACCTGCCTTTTCCATCACTTCACAGTTCAATATGTACAGGACACTCACACAGTTGATTACAATGACTACCTAAGTTTATTTACAATAAAATTCACAGGATGGTCTCCTTTGTTCTAGTGCTTACAGATCGACTGCCCTACTGTGGAATTGGCCCTACATCATTGCACTCCACTCTCTTTAACAAAATATTGGCATGTGGAGATAACAAGTACGGTGCTGGAATCACACCGGTGAAAATAACATTTTTATTTGACTGTCAGTGTTATCTGTTTGGGTTTCTTTGTGTTGTTAAGTTTGATTTGTTTATATAAAATATTCTCTCTTTCTTCTTTGGTGTCTGTTACTAGCTAGAGTGTTTTAGAGAGTGGAGTCTTGCTTTGTGTGTGGTGCCAATTCCTTTCCCTGACCCTTCCATCTTTCTCTTCCTCACCTTCCTGTAGTCTTTTTATTCTTAGCTGATGGTGAAGGCCATATGCAAGAATGATGGGCTAGGCAATAATAATGACTGATATAATGACATCACATATAATCTGTAGCACCATCGTATCAGTCATCTGTTTCTATTGCTTACTCCATAACTTTATATGAGTCTAAGTGTCCACAGCAGATATCATAACATTGCATCTGATTGGCTATTTCATGACCTAATCTAGTGATGAATTGTGACCAATCATGTTTAGGTTTTATGATATCACAATATTGGACATTTACTTCCATCACCACAAAAGCAGACTATATATAGTATTGTAGTCTTGTTCACAGTTGCACATATTTGCAGAGTGCACAGCCTCTAGCCATTATTCTTCTACTCAGTTTAGGACCCATGAATACATAGTCTTTATGCACTTTTATTAATTAATTTTGTTAGTGTTGCTTGTATACTGGATGCATTATACATAACTTTGAGATCTTATGGATTTTTCATTTTATATTTGCACAACACTGAAGTACAATTGTAAATCCATTTTGAGGCCTTCATGACGGAAATATTAAAGTGGGAATTTCTTTATTTCATAACAAAGACATGTAGAGCTGCCCTAAGGAGTTCTCTCCCACCATTGAAGCATTATACCACATTATAACAAAATGTACCAGCATGTCATTAGAAGTGTATTGCAATATTTATGCCAAGCAGGTATAAACTTATTTTATTTTAGTACTGTATTATTAGTTATACAATACTATACCATTTGTACAGTAAAATTCCTAATGGTAGTTATAGAAAATACAATAGCCTAGAGTGAAGTGCATTAGGTAATGTATGGGTGTGGTCAGAGTGTGGGTGTGGTTGCAGAGTTGAGCAGTCAGCTGAGTGGATCCACCAAGTTTGTTCCTGCCCCTGAGAGTATGATGAGCCCAGAGTTCCAGGCCAGCCTCACGTCCCGCCCTGCCCCGTCCCATGCCCCTCCTGTCCAGCCACATGCCCACCCTGCCCAGCCTCAGGGGTATGTATCCAATGGTTCTAAATAATACTGTTCATTTCATCTCACTTCACATAATTTAACTTTCATCTACTGTACATTGATTGTGCAGTATGGATGGTTGTTCTCTTTACACAACAACATTATCACTACTCTCATATGTAAAAGTTTGCTGTCGTATCAAGGTTACTTAATCCTTGCACAGGTACAGTATGTTAGGTATAATAGAAGCTTTTCTGTATGGGCTAACTGGGATTTCATTTAACCCTCAGATTTGAGTTACATGTCATCAATTATTTAAGGGTGAGTTATCACAAGTTATAATAATAAATAGTTTGTAGGATTATATGCCAGTAAAATCATGCATGAGACAAGGACATCTGACATAATGACTCCATAAATACTGCATGAACCAGTTACCTTCCCCATCACTTGTCATACATGTGAGCCTCAGCACCTTATATAATTATGATCACATGACCAACAGGTCGTCTGCCCGTGGCCATACTGGTACAGCTCGACCCAGTCCTGCCCCGGCCCCTACCCAACGACCACCTATGGCTGCCAGACCTACTCCTTCACCAGCACCTCAAGCATCACCCAGGGTTTGTACTTCATAGTCACTATTATATCCTAATATTTATATCCTACTTATTATATCCTACTTATTTGTTTCTGATATTCTTTAGGCCATGCAAAAAACATCGAGGGTAGACAGTGATACCAATTGGCACAATGGTTGCATACAATATAGAGTAGTTATACTGATTAATACACTTTGCTTCAGTTATTTCACTTACACACAGATAGAACTACTGTAATTATAAAAACGAAGTACAGTACTAATAACTGGACAATATAGGAAATAGATATTTGATAATCCTAGTTTGTGTAATTACAGCAAGCAGCTGGAGTACGTTCATCATCAGTAACACGACCCCGGGCATCCCCAATGAAGAGTCCTGCCCCAAATGCCCCTGTTAATTCTGACCTGGCCAGGGGCTCTCCTTCACGCTCCCAACAACAACAACGTCAGACTGGAACTACAAGTACAGGTGGACCCTCCACTCTGCCTCGCCCAAAGCCTTCCCCACGCCCTGCACCAAGATATGTACGGTCCGTCTCAGTGGAACCTACAACAAGGTATTGTACCATCACTTCCTCTTGATGGCAAGGGTAATAAGTTCTATTCAAAGGTGTGCCAGGAAATATGAAGAATATTATAATTTGCTGTAATCCAACCAAAGTCTTCATACAAACTGCTTGAAGGAATAATGGTGGCTCTAATTTGTGTTCCATGATACAACCCCAGCAGACGACAGAGTGGAGGCAAGAAGAAGCCTGCCTCATCCCCTCACCAAGGATATTCCGATGCCGACTCTGACAACACCGACTCAGAGATGTCGGCCTCAAAGCTGCAGACCATCAAGAGCATCGCTGCAGAGCGTAAACAAACCGAAAGAAGAGGAAGAGAGCCACCTTCACATCCATATGATCCCGAGAAGTATAAGAATAGTGGTGGACACTCTCGCCCTGTACCAACCAGTAAGTGTGTTAAAAAAACATTTGTCTGGCTAGTCAGATTATAAAGGTAAAAGTCTAAGTGATATCACTGGAAATATACAATCACCTCATAAAAACTCACATATATCCACCATCCCTTTCATTTCTTCTCATTTTTCCCTCATCTGTCTTATTCTCCTGGTCTCTACATTGTGATACCTAATTCACCGTTGCCTTAGAAGATGGTCGTCGTCGGTGGAGCAACAGCAGCAGCGGGAGTAGTGCACCAGACCTAAGCAAGACCCAGGCAGCAATCACCCTTCAAAGACATTGGCGAGGTTACCACACGAGACACCACCACCCAGATGCAGCCAAAATCAGGGATGATATTCGTCACTCACGGGCAGAACAACACATCAGGTTAGTTGAGTCCAATTGAAGTGAAAGATAGCACAGATGGCAGTGTAACAGCTAGGGTCTTATGCCTCTGGAGGTAGGAGAAGGATTGCATACTTAAAATGAAGAATAGGGAAAGGAAAGATACCTGAAGACTTGAAATTCATTGGGTCTTGGTTTCAGAAGTGGCATAAAAGCCTTAACTTACTTACACTACATAATACTTTCTTTGAGGGATTAGTGGTTGAGGAGTACATATTCTGAGTTCTACAAGCTCACAGAAATGTGACTCTCAAATCCTCAACCCCATTTTTGTCATACAGTCTTTCCATCACTGTGTGTGGCAGAGTTACCCCATCTTTGATTCACACTGCAGACACCTGACGGAGAAGCTGCGAGTGACCGAGGAAGCACTAGAGCGAGAGAGAAGGTTACGGCACATGCAGCTGGAGGCAATTCGCACTCTCTGGCGTGAAATTCAGAAGCTACAGGCTAGCAGGCGGGAAGGTGGAGGTGTGGTCACTCCTTCCACACCAATCACACCTCTCACCCCTCTAACTCCACTGGAAACCAACAGGGAGGCGGGTGCTACTGGAGGAGGCACAACAGCAGCGCCAGTGTCCTCCAAAAATTATTCTGAAGAGAGTGTTAAAGAATTGACTGAATTCTGTACTGCACTTCAGGGTCAGGTAATAATCATGAAATACATAAACTTAATAATGTATTGCCTAAAAAAGAATGCTGTAGCTAATTAGAGTTTATAATTTATGACCATAAACATTTAAACAGTCAGCTAGACCAAAAAGATCATGGAGTCTAAATGATCACTCTAATTCTCCACAGGTTGGGCAACTTCAGGATTCTCTGTCTATGGTGACACAAGTTATGAACGCTTTCTGCAACCTGCCCGGGTCACAGTCACTGCTAACCATGTCTCAGTCTAGTGGGTCAGGTCATGAGAGATCACCAGGGGGTGCTGATTCACCTCCTTCCCAGAATACTGCCACTGTCCCAGTTCCCCTCAGTGAGTCAGTCACCTCACTCACACACTCCATCCGTGCTCTCACTACCTCTATTGTCAAGTCACCATCTAGTCAAAAGGAAAGAAAAGGGGACAGTGCAGTTGTGAACCCTGAGACAAATGACGGTAACAGGATACAGGATAGTGGTAATGGTAATGGTAATGGTGGTGGGGATGACAACAGTTATGGTGACCAGTCTAGTGAAGGTTCAGAAGGCACTCCTGTTGCTTGTCAGAAGAACCAACAGCCACATCACCTCCATCAGTTTGTGAACCCTGATAATGTGGCCAACTCAGGAGTTTCCATAGCATCAGCCGACCTCAACTCAACAGCTATGGATGCCTCCACACTTTCAGTTGACTCCACAGAGGGGTGTGATGCTGGGGACACAACAGGAAGGGATGAGGGGGAGCTTTCAGAGTCTAGTCAGTCCTCCCTTTCTGGCAGCTTGTCCGGGAGTCATTCAGGAAACCAGTCTGAAGGGGGTCGCCAGGCTGGAGGGGTGGGGGGTCCCCTCAGACCTTCCTCTCTACCTGTCCCAAGACCTCACACACCTCGCACTACTGCATCTTGACCCCCTGGTCTCCCCTCCTGGCAGTCCCTTTACCTACACACTTCCACTGCCTCCACTCTAGCCTCACTTCACCCACCCTTCCAACACCCTCCCAGAGCCATCCAACACTATGCCACGGCTCTGCTCTCCTCGGTGCTCACAGATCTCACCCTCCCTGCTGGTTGTAAGCCATAATGCACACCACCATATCCAACTTTTTCATAATTTGCTGAAATATTGTTAATGTGAGAATATTTGTCAAGTTAATATAATTAACAAAAAACAGACTTTCCGTAACATTAAGTCCTCAAAGTTTTTCTCCTTAGCTATTTAAATTAATCTCATCAGTCTTTTGTTTTAATTTTTTAATGCAATGCTAGTCCAAGTATAGTTGTGGACACATGATTCAAGACCATCTACAGCAGTAACCTATAGGAGTTGTTAATATTATGTATTAGAACTTTAAAGTAAACCAAGTATCTACCAACAGCCAGGTATAATAGCAGATGTTATGTACAGTTAATGTAATGTTAACACTGGGAACCTAAAGGCTGGTTGTTGATTGATTTAATCAGATGAGTGGAGAATTCTTCATACAATAGATTTAAAGGCAAGTGATGACCAGATCAAAGTTTGGCCAAGACCATAAAACAAGGAAGATCTGGTATTTAATTATGGATCTTAATGGAGGGATATCATATTGGATACCTGTTGAAAGTAAATAAATATCCATCTGCTGCAATGGTGGCTTTGAAACATTTTATCCATGACTGTATTATACAGTAATTCTACATAACTAGTACGGTACAATAATATTCAACAGCACAAATTAAACAGTGGCCATACACTTAATATGATACAGTATCACTGTACACTCATACCAATAAGTTCTTGAACACTTGGAAATTAAGAAATTTAATATACTGTACAGTATATTATCTTGCGTCAGCTTTATTTGATGACAGTATTTGTTTTTAATATTGATTAAGGTTGGGTGTGTTAAAAATTGTTTTTGGATAAGTGTACCTAATATTTTCCAGGGTTTCGGGATGAAAAACCTCCCATGTCTTTTTGCTTGTTTGCATTACAGATCGAGTCAGAAAATTGCCATTAAAGCAAAAAAAAAATAGGGGTCATGTGGTGTTAATACAGTATGTTATGTTAAACAAACTTCCCCAGGGGGTAAGATGTAATTAGCCCCTTTGGATTGGAGAGGCAGCAGGTCCTCGGTAAAACCTTGCCAAATAAGACAGAAGTTATTATTGGTCTACTGTTGCCAGCCCTTAAGGGATTTCTGTGAGAATAAAATGTAAATACGTATGAAAAAATTAAGTGATAAATTCAGAGTAATCTGTAGCCAACAATGTGGTACAGTATTCCTATAAATATTCGAGTGTATAAAACTTAAACAAATTTCAATAATTTGTATACTTCTCAAAGGGTCACTTTTGGGTTAGTTTAATATAATAAACATATGGCTGGTAATCTCATAGTTCATTACAGGACTGGATCTCTCACTAAGGTGATATTGCCATAAAATCCTTCCATACTCTGGCTTAAGGATAGGTTAGGATGGGATGTGTGTACAGGATTAGCTCATATGTATGGTAAATATTTATTTTATGATATGTTAACAGTGAAAATTATGGTGGAAAATGAAATGAAGGAGAAAGAGGGATCTACTTTCTTTGCCGTAACAGTTCTTAATGGATCCAAGCCAAAGGGTCGTATGCAAGAACATCCATGGTATTGACAATGACATGGTACAGGTATGATGACTCAATTGTTTGTCTATGGAGTCGTTGTACCGGTACCACACCATCGTCAATACTATGGATGTTCTTGCATGAGGCCCAAAGTGTGAGAATGTACAATCACCAGCCATAATTTCTACCCGGCCCAGAATAGTAAAAATGAAGCAAATTGTCTTGTTTTGAACAACAGTTTACTGTCTAAATTTTGTGGTAAGCAAGTGGTAAAATGTAGCTTTTATTGTCAGACATGTATACAAAAAGTACAGCTAGTTGTGCCTTCGTTTACCTATTCTGAGTGAGTAGAAATTAAGACCAGTGAGTATTATTTATAGACATCAAACTTCAAGTAGTGTAATCATGTGGAAACCTATGAAAGAAGAAATTCTCTTGTTGGTAAATTGGAAGGCTACTGATTTCTCTTAACTATGCCAGAAAACAGATGCCCTCAATGTATGGTACCAATTGGGAATCTGTTTTGTGGCATAGTTTGGAGGAATCGTAGACCTTCCAATTCACCAAAAATAATATATATCTTCTAAAGTTGTTGATGGATTAGAGGATACTGATTCTTTCAAAGTCGAGTACTGTACACCACAAAACAAACCACACAATTGGTGAAAATAATACACAATGGCACGTGGAGAGGAATGAGTACTGATGCTTTCAATACAGTGACACTTTACCCAGTTGTTCCCTCCATCTACTCCTAAAAAATGATCTCACTGAACCTAGTCATGTTGCTGCTTTTGCTGGGAAGGGAGGCAAGCAAAGTTTACAGTTGGCAGCAAAAATGTAATTAATGTTCTCTGATGGTGAGCTAACAAACATACATACAGCTGTACTTGACATATTGCTAATTACAGTAGAGCACTTTGAAAAACTGGCTCATATTACAATATTAACTGGTCATACTAAGATGATATTATACACATGGGATTGAAGTGCATTGATACCGTCTCTTGTACACACTATTATTACTGTACTGTACTTGTAAATGGTAAATGCTAAAAAATGTCTAGTCACAAAGGTAGATGTAAATTGTCAACTCTGGTACTAAAGGAAAAAAAATGCTGTGTGTAGGTTATTAGGCTGCAGTAGACATTAAACTTATTAATATGTTTGTTGTAGTAACTATTTTATGATGATGTAAGATTTTGTTTTTAGTTGAGAATTTTGTACATATTGTATATTTTGTTATCTTTTGTATATTTATGTTTATTTTTAATATTCTTTTGTATGGGATGTTCATTTTAAAATGCAACCAGAGTTATACTACTGTATTTTTAATAGTTTTAATTGTGATCAGAATAACACTATTTTATTAGTACTGTACAGATAAATATATCTACTGTATATATAAAATACTCAGAAATACAGTACAATACTGATTTATAAGAAAGAAATTCCATTTACTCTCAAAACATATTGAGACTAAACAATACACATATGGAATAGTACAGTATACAGTAATTCTGTGAGTTGCAAGTTAAACTGAACATCCTGTACAACAATAAATGTATCATGTTGAACATTATGGTATGTGGGGAGGATGTGAAGGGGTTACACTAAATAGACACATGATTCAGACCTCCCTGGTTCACACACAACATGTTAATGATGGGAGGTCAGGTATTCAATCTATCAAAGGCATTCTTTAGGGTAATGTGTCAATATCAGCAAATTGGAGTCTTTCATAAACTGAACTTTATCAGTACAGTACCTACAGGGAGGTAGGCTTTTTCCTGGTATAGTTAGAGGAATTATTTGTTCCAATTCCTTTGACAAAAATCTTAGCCCCTATAAAATAAAGGGGAGTTACTGTATCTACCCTTTTTAAGGCATATGGGGGAATGATTGCTACTTGATGCTTTTATTCAGTGAAGCAAAGTATTAAAATATTTAGTTTGATCTGTACAGCTACACCCAAGGGGTCGGCATTACACCTCCCTCGTATTCTGATAAAACCAGCTGACATTTACAGCCGTCTGATTAATTAAAGAGTCTTGGGTTAAACAAAGACAATTTCCAGTAATATAATGGCCCCATGGAGTGCCTGTTAAGTCATTATACTGGTCATAATCATCACGTAACCCATGACTTGTCTTACATATGGCCTACAGAGTGAATAAAGTGATGTAGGAGTACAGTACCTTTCCTTGCTTCAATAATACTGTACTGTACTGTACTGTACTACCATTTACTCTTTCATTACATTTTTATATTACACATTTTTATGACTATGCTATATAATTTTTTGATACATGCACTAAATATGTACTGGTACAATGAAATGAATACAGTGTACTAATTACATAATAATTATTTAAGAGTGCAGCCTATGCATACTCAATACTGGATGTTTTTCTGAATTGACACTGGTAAAATATTTGTAAACATCCTCTGTAAAGGAATATAAATGCATACTGTTGCACATTTACTATTCATACATATGAATACATTTTTTTAACTGCATCAGAAGCAAATGGAGGTTCATAAAAACTGGAAAACTATTATAACCAAAGTTAATTTTTGAATAACATGGTTTGTATGTTGATGAGCAGTTAAAGATGATGAATCCACTCCATATGTGCTTCTCTTGTAGTGAACTATTAAGTACAATGCTTTTCTAGTCACAGGCTCTGGCCACTTAAGCATGCGCTTTATATTATCTACAAGAAATATGAAGAGATTATTGGACCCGGGCCGTGGGCCCATGTTCCACCGGGTACTTGCCATTTTATGTGATGTATAACATTTATTTCATTACATTTCATGTGACAAAGGTCAATAAATCCATTCAATCATACAAGCTTATCTGTAAATCTAAGCTCAGTATATTCACCTGTGCTGTTGTTGCTCCATAACCCACAATGTGAAGCAAGCTGCCTTACTTTTGAAATAATAGTGGAAGAATGCTTCCTAGTATTTAGTAATGTTTTATATTGCTGTATTTGTACTTGAATGATTATTATCTTTGCAACTAAATTAACAGCTGCATTACTTCTGAGATGTTAGGACACCTACTTCATCAGGCAGTATAAGAAAACAACCGTGGTATTATAATTATTTTAAGGTTTGTTTATGGAACTCGTAAATGTACTGTATTTACCCACACGCTATAATTTGAAAGTAAGCTATCTTTGTATCACACATCACCACGTTTATACAGATGATAAACAACACACTAACATTATAATGTTACCAAGATCTTTGAGATAAAAGGGTCATATGTAAGAAAGGACATAGCAAGGCAGTGATGATAACTAGTATGGTAGTACCATGTAGTATTTATGGAACCATCATACTGATCATCATTATCTCCTATGATTTTACAAGCATATTACCCAAAGTGTAGACACTCACCACTTTTATCATCTCAACCAGAACCCAAATGTTCATGTTTCAAATCATCATCAGAAAATTGATTACCACAAACAAAAAACTACAGTTATTAATTTACTCCACCAAATCACAGTACAGTATATGATTCAATGTTGATTTTGGTGGCTTAATTTTGAGCCAAAGTGATCAGCTGAGTAAAAATAAATGTACTGTATTAGGTCATGTTTGGTCTGAAAGTTAAAATACTATGTATGGAAGTAATGAACAAATATTAGCGTTTTTTCTTCCCTACCAGAACTGCATAGGGATGAGCTGGACAAATTGTTTCAAGTAAGGGAAACTGAAACCTACATTGGCATAGAGTGGTAAAAAATAAAGTTGGAAATCATGTATCAGTGCTTAGCAAGTGTAGGTTCATAACACAGTTGGTATTGGTGTTTTTCTAAAAGATTAACAAGTTTTACTAAAATACACAACCTACCAATTTGCCACAACTGTCGCCTGTTATTATCTTATTTCAGTACAGTATGTAAGTTGAGAAATTATCAGAAAAATAGTACAATACAGTATAATATTTTAATAATTGTGGCCCTAAACATGGCAAACTCAAACCCAAATTACAGTACTGTACAGGTTAACTTTATAAACTGCAGACCCTAACATGATACAATGGTGTTTCTGCTTCCTTCACCATTCATTAAGATACATTTTTATATCTGTGAAGCCCTCAAGTTATTTGTGAGTGAGACTTTGTGCATTATGTGAATAGTCCTTTTTTTTTTCCCTCCTGGTTGAGTACAGTATTAGTGTTTTGCTTGTATAAATGTCAGATATCTTGATATTTAGTAATGACCTTAGTCAGTACATTACATTGTGGTGTCTTTGTTGATTCTCAGTATATAGACATTTTAATCCATTCCAGAAATACAGTATGCAGTAGGGAAGCTAATTCCTTGAGATCTGACACTTTAAAAAGTCCTTATATTGTACCACCAATACAGAGATTAAAATATATTTTAAAAACGAAGATTGTAAATTTGCTTTAACTGAAGTGTGTGAATTTTAAAATATTAAATAATATTTGTTTTTGTTGATAGGAATCTTCTTAAGTGTTGTCCTCAGTTATACTATGTCTTCAGAGTTGAAATTTTCACAAGTGATAATTCTTTTTCATTATTTTTAAAGTTGTTATAGGAAGCTAGTCATGAAAAATGAACTGGGTTTTTACCCCATTGTTGAGTATTTTGATTATTCCTTTCTTATCCTTAGTAACAGCAACATTTTCCTTACTGTTAACTTGCATTTTAATTTAAATAATTCTTTCAAATAAGTTAGTTTTATAACTACAAAAATATAATTATCTTCTTTAATCACATTAAGTAACAAATTTCTGAATAGAGTCTGCTGTGGGCCGATACTTAAACACAACACGTAACGTAGCTGCTGATAATATTGCTGCCATGGCAAAGGACTTACAGAAGATGGAGACAGAGTATATCTGTAAACTTGAAAAAACTACAACCATGGGAAAGGCTAAGCAGGAAGAAGTGAATGATATCTGCATGACCCAACAGACAGCCCTTATAAATGAGTTGGAAAGGGTGGAGAAGGAGCAAGACCAGTTGGAGAGCGAGTTCAAATATGCTATAGCCAGCCTCGGGGAATGGAGTACCAATCACGACAATCAGCTTGAAGGTCTGGCCATTCAAGTTTCAAACCTTATAACTCAAGATATGGTCAAGGATGTTCCCACAGGTTAGACACCAGTAAGGCGAGAGTACCCCTTCTCTCACACCTTGTCCTCCACATCTCCTCATCAACGCATCTTGGACAGATATCGTGCAGGAGCTGTCTCCACCATCTCCAAAATTTCTCTTCCTTCATTCAGAGATGACACTGAGGATGAAAATATTGCATTGCCCTCCTCAGAAGCCCATGATATATTGTCCTCTTCCTCATCCTCCTGTGAAAGTTCCCATGTAAATGATGACTCAGCTGTGGAGATCAGGACCAGAACTGGCTCAGTTTCATCTGTAAAGGATGATTCAAGAACTTTCTTAGTGCCAATTCATCCAATGCAGCAAGAAAGAGAGTACCTGAGCATTATGCACCTCTCTCATTCCTCCTCCTCTTCTTCCCTTCTTGATTCCATGCAGAAAAACAAAGAAAACTCTCGAGGGCAATGGCAAGGTGGAAAAAAGAAACGTGAACTAAGGCAGCCAAACATATACAAGTCGGCCAGCTCTGAGAGGTTGGTTGAAAATCAGGAGCCCCAGATACGGAGCAAAAGAATCCTAAGCTCACAGAACTAACCACTTTATTTCTAAACTCTTGTGGTTGCATTCAAGCAAAGCAAGTTTAACATGCTGGGTCTTCTGTATCCAGCTGTGGAATATCAAGGTAGTAATCCTGAATAAGCTAAATCACTACTATTGTTTAATGTCAAAGCTACAATGTATAGCACTGTTATACTGTATATGAAACTCAGAATAATTATTGGTAATGTAAGCTGAAATTTGAAGCATTTGGCTTGTTTTAAATGTTTTAGTTACTGGCTTACTGTTATTAATACATAGATTTACTGATAATTGCTGAGTAGTGATTATGTTTATTTACTTGTACAGTACCGGTATTGCTATGGTAATTTTTATCTCCATATAATTATTAGATGTTACCTGGGAGTAATCACCATTACTCCCAGGTCCATTCTGACCCGGAATGGTAGCACCTGTTTAGGGTACCTGCTGCCTTGTAGGGCTGAGGACCAGAGGAAGGATATACGAAGCCTGTGTGAGATCTGCTCTTATGTATGGAACAGAAACATGGGCATTGACAAACAAACTGATGGAGGTTATACACAGCTGTGACCGTAGAATGCTGAGATACATGGCAGGAATAAGGTGGCAAGATGGGAGGTCTAGCAGTGAAGTGGCAGAGATGTGTGGGGTTGAAGATCTTTCTGTTAGGTTGAGGCAGAGAAGACTGAGATGGTTTGGACATGTGAGAAGAGCAGAGGAGGGGGTGTTGAGTTGTGGAGAGCAGTCATCGCCCGTCCAACCCCATCCTAAATGGGAAAATACGGACGTTAAACGAAAATGATGATAAAACAGTACCGTTAGTATCTGTCTCCCCAGATCAACTAATTGGCAATGCTTGTATCTTTATACTGAACCCCCAATTGTTTTAAGAGTTTGGCAACTGTCAGATGATACTGGCATAAAATGAAGTAAACTTACTCCTTAAGATATGATACAACAACCAAACCTAATAACAACAAGTTTGTATCACGACACATTTCATGTAATAATTCCCCTACAATTTCTATCAACCTTCAAGTGCTGCCCCTCTTTGTGTGGTACAGTCATGTGGTACAGAATGAGGTCGAAGTTATGGTTGGAGAAGGACCAGGCCATCGAACATTGGGAGTCAGTATCTTGTGATGACGTTAACTTTGTTATTCAAGTGAACACCTCTAGTGTCATAAAGCATCATCCCAACATTATGAACTGGTCCATTTGGTTCGTCTAATCTAATACGGTAAATTCTTACAAGTTGCCACAACCGGGACCTAACCGGGGCAAACTACCGGGACCTAACCGGGGCAAACTACCGGGACCTAACCGGCATACTTCAGCCTTAATCACAGCATCGAGATGTTACAGAATTAAAAAGACCTTACCTGACCTTACTTAACCTACCTAGAAGGGGACATACTTCATGACCTAACCTTGACATACTTGGTAACCTAACCTTGTTATCCTCCATTTACAGAACAAATGGTATATAGAAAAGTGGTTTGTAATACTCAAACATAAACACTGGTAACAGTAAAATTTTCGAAATCGAGTTGTGGCAACTTGTAAAAATATTCCAATAATACAAACCTTACCTTATTATGCGAGATAAAAAGAGCATAAAAATGAAGATATGAATTGTTATACATATGTATATAAAGAAATGACGGTAATATACTTCCACCATAAACATAACAAAATAAAAAAATATATGTTATAATTATATAAAGAAAGAACTACTATATTTATCAAACATTAACATAACAAAACAAAGATAAGATTATGAGTACAGTACAGTACTTATAGATGTTTTATATAAGGAAAGGACTACTATACAGTACAGCAGTATTTTAAACATTAACATAACAAAATGTAGATAAGTTTACTAGTATTTATAAGTGTTATATATAAAAAAGGGACTACAATATATTTTTAATGTTTAGGGAGATACGACCCCCCCGCCCCCCCCAACCCAATCTCCATAAACACATTAATTTTCACCATATTTGAACTAGATTTAATAATACTAATATATACAATATAGTGAACCCAGATATTCTGTAAATTTACCCAAGTATTTCTATACTAATAAGAAAGGAACTATAAGTTACTATATTTGACCCATTAACGTAATAAATATATCACTTATTATAAATATATCACTTACTAACCTTCTATGAATGCTGACACACACACACACACACAAACAACATCAATATCAAAAGTAAAAACAGAAAAAGAAAAATGTTTACATGACGGATGGTTCCAGACAAGGATGGATGATAGACTAACTATTACAGTACTATATTATTAGCTACTATTATAGGTATCATCATAATGGTTCCTAATCAAACCTCCCTCCCTACCTCCCTCCAGTGTTGCCAGATCCACTCCAGTGTTGCCAGATCCACTCCAGTGCTTCCTCTTTTATTTCAAGATCAACACAAAAATTTCAAGGTATCATTACAAAATTTCTGTTTTTAATATTGTTTTGTTCATAAGACTATGGAAATCAAAATAATAATGTTGTTATAGGATCATTTTGTATAAAAGAAAATCTTGTAAAGGATGGTTAACTAAAGGAAATATTATGAATAATGCATGCATGAGAAGTAAAGGACCTTGTATTTCAAATATAAAATTATTAATTGTGAGACAAACTGTGTATCATTAAATTAACTAAAGGATTTGTAAGTATTGGGCAAATATTAATTATAAAATATGCATTTCTGATTGCTAGCCTTCATATAATTACAAAATATCTAAAGTAGCAGAAATAGCAATGAACTGATAAACAAAAACGTGATTTGAATTATTCCTTTTTTATCTTAGTTACACTGAATATGTTTCAATGTAGGCCTACACAATTATAACTCTTCCTCTTCACTCTCTGAATGTGCGTAAAGTGTCATTTCATCAGATTCACCTTCCTTACTTATCTTATCTAACATTTCATTGTACTTTCGGAAGCATCGTCCATGTTTGATATCTTGAATTATTGCCTTTGGGGGGTTCCAAGAGAAACACTCCTTATTCTGACGTGAAATGGTCTGTTTGGAGAGAATTCTACTTGATGCTGTCCAATTTTTCAGTGCATTTGTTTATTTGTTTGTTTAGGTTTCATTGATAAACTACTCCCTCCACACAAGCTGATGAATGTGGCAACACTATTATAGTAATCTACACATGAAGTTGGACAGTAAACTGAACTTCTGACTCAAAACTTATAAGGTAATGGCCACCACTTTTGTGCACCATATTACTGTACACTCGTGATACATAATTTCTGACCAGATAATTATGAACGACAGGCATCAAAATACGTGTGATATTGATTCTGGTAACATTGTACATTGCAGGGTTCCTATATGACGTTATGAACCCTGGTACAGTGTATCAATGAAGCACGTACAGTCGGCGGCATAAGTCCTGTCGCCACACCTGTTTCACAGAGACATGCAGTGTTCATGGACTCGAGAAATATCCCCGTTTTCTACACCTAATAATCTCGAGTCTATGAACATTGCTTGCCTCGGTGAAGCAGGTAAGGCGACAGGACTTTTGCTGCTGACTGTACACTCGTGATATATAATTTCTCATTTCCCCCACACACCCAGTACAGTCGGCGGCAAATGTTCTGTCGCTTCACTTGCTTCACCGAGGCACGCGATGTTCATAGACTCGAGATTATTAGGTGTAGAAAACGTGCGTATTTCTCGAGTCCATGAACACTGAGCGTCTTGGTGAAGCAGGTGAGGCGACAGGACTTCTGCCGCCGACTGTACACCTATAGAGGCTGAGTTCGAATGCAAGGTATGTATGTGTGTGTGTGTGTGTGTGTGTGTGGTGCCTGCCGTTCGTCTCTGGAGCCGTATTCACAAAAGCAAAGTTCACTCTTAACTTAAAATTTTGTTTGTAAGTGTTTATTCATGGCGAGGAATAGTACCCGACACTGCTTCGAAATCATAACAAGAGCTCATACAAATAGAATAACAAAACCATTCACTGCTTCGAAATTGAGCCTGATACACTGGGGTGACTGAGGTCTTTAAAGCAAACATACGAACAAGTCCAAACTCTAAAATGTTTTGTGAATACCAGCCCTGGTCAGAAATTACGTATCACGAGTGTAAAGTCAGGGTCTAATGTACAGTCGGCGGCAGAAGTCCTGTCGCCTCACTTGCTTCACCGAGACAAGCAGTGTTCATGGACTCGAGAAATACACACGTTTTCTACACTTAATAATCTCGAGTCTATGAATATCGCGTGCCTCGGTGAAGCAAGTGAGGCGACAGGACTTCTGCCGCCGACTGTACTGCAACCTGGTGAATAAAAGCGAGCTATTTGAGTTAATTTTATGAACCAAAATTGCACACACCAACAGCAATAGTTTCGGATCATTTTTCGAAGCCATCTCATTGGAAGGTGTTGCAGTACATTAGACCATGATTATACCACATACCCTCGCTCAGTTACTCGCAGTTTTAGCTGGTAAAATCTGGAGTAGTAAGCAGGGTTACCTTACAGTGATTGTAATGATGGGTTGATCTAATTATCTGCTGTAATATAACCCTACTTTCTACTTTTTATTTTACCAACTAAAACTGTGAGTATAAAACTGAACAAGGGTGCATGGGGTGGGTAATTTTTGACCAGAGACAAACGGCAGGCACCTCACACACACACACACACACACACTCACACACACACACACACACATTCGAACTTTAGCCTCTATAGGTGTACAGGGTGGGAAAATGAACAATACCAGGTGATTCGAAGCTTCGTACTCCTCACACTCTGGTCAGAAATGATGTATCACGAGTTACGGACTGTACAGTTGCCCAAGAAAAAATTGCAACCAAATTTGGTGGTGTGTGGCAATATCTGACAGCTGCTCCAAAGTAAACACTCATATTTTATTAATGGATCACTCAGAACCTATAACCTTTGTATGGATGGATGTTATTGGTTTCAGTTAATTACATTTATCTTTATAATGGTTATAAGTTCTGAGTGATCCATTAATAAAATACGAGTGTTTACTTTCAACCACCTGCCAGATATTGCCACACACCACCAAATTTAGTTGCAGTCTTTTCTTGGGCAACTGTACATCTATATATATATATAAATGAAGAGACTCTGTTTGTGTGTCATGCTATACAAATTGTCATGTGACCACCTACAGCGCCAGGAATTCACACACGGAAAGTGTGTGACAGTGAGGGGGGACAGAGGACATTTTCGTCACAAAAAACACCCCACTAATTACTTAATTACACATACTTCACTTATCGTACGGCTGGCAACCCAATCTGTTTGTTTACATTCCACGCTGCTACCGCTGGGAAGGAAAAAATATCGTACCGTGCTACGCACGGGCTTATGGTCTAGTCATTGACTCTTGACTGTACAGTACCTGACGTGAAGGGTGGAGTGGGAAGGATGGAGGGAGTATGGAGGTATAGGATGGGAGGGAAGATAGAGGGTGGAGGGGGAAGGATGGAGGGAGTATGGAGGTATAGGATGGGAGGGAAGATAGAGGGTGGAGTGGGAAGGATGGAGGGAGTATGGAGGTATAGGATGGGAGGGAAGATAGAGGGTGGAGGGGGAAGGATGGAGGGAGTATGGAGGTATAGGATGGGAGGGAAGATAGAGGGTGGAGTGGGAAGGATGGAGGGAGTATGGAGGTATAGGATGGGAGGGTAAGTAGGATGGAGGGGGAGTGGGTGGGTGGGTGAGAGGGTAGTGGGGTGGGGGTGGAGAGATGATGGGGGAAATAGGTAAGTAGGAGGGAGGAGGGAGGAGCGAGTATGTAGGTAGGATGGGAGGGTGGTAGGTAGGATGGAGAGGGAGTAGGGGGGAGTATGTAGGTAGGAGGTGGGGGGGATGGAGTGGGGGGGTTAGGGGGGTGCGGGGGGTTGGGGGGCAGTATCTGGGTCACCTACTTTACTCATGAACAAGGAACTGTGGAAGGAGAGTAAGAGTGATTACCGGGGGGGGGGGGGGGTAGGGGGAGCAGGGGGGGGAGAGAGGGGAGGGGGTAGATATATAATGGGTGTGTGTGGGGTGGGACGGGAGGGGGAGGGGAGGGAAAGAAGTACTGAGAGAGAGAGAGAGAGAGAGAGAGAGAGAGAGAGAGAGAGAGAGAGAGAGAGAGTGAGAGAGTATAATATTGTTGAGAGAGAGAGAGAGAGAGAGAGAGAGAGAGAGAGAGAGAGAGAGATCGCATTTAAAATTATAGTTAGTGAAATAATTATCATATATATATTTTTTTTTTCCTTAATATTACAGACATTTTTTTTAATCAATTGAGCTATATTATGTTGAAATTTATGTACAGTTACCTCCATTAATAACGAACACAAACATTCTAGGAGTGTGGAGAGATGTGGCAACACTGTTTTTGTTTACTCGTATTTTGTTTACTCGTATTTTTGTTTACTCGTGTTTTTGTTTGCTCGTATTTTGTTTACTCGTATTTTGCTTATTCGTATTTTGTTTACTCGTGTTTTTGTTTACTCGTATTTTGTTTAATAATAATAATAATAACGTTGTATTGCAATTACATAGTCTTACATTATAAAACAACAAACCTATATAACAATAATTATAATGTTGTACTGGAAAATTAATATAATGTTCCAATTATAGTAGACACACACACACACACACACACAAACACACATTTGTCTATCTCTCACATACATACAATTTCTTAACACACACACACACACACAAACACACATTTGTCTATCTCTCACATACATACAATTTCTTAACACACACACACACACACACATACATTTGTCTATCTCTCACATACATACAATTTCTTAACACACACACACACACACACACACATTTGTCTATCTCTCACATACATACAATTTCTTAACACACACACACACACACACACACACATTTATCTATCTCTCACATACATACAATTTCTTAACACACACACACACACACACACACACACATTTGTCTATCTCTCACATACATACAATTTCTTAACACACACACACACACACACACACACACATTTATCTATCTCTCACATACATACAATTTCTTAACACACACACACACACACACACACACACACACATTTATCTATCTCTCACATACATACAATTTCTTAACACACACAAACACACACACATTTGTCTATCTCTCACATACATACAATTTCTTAACACACACACACACACACACACATTTGTCTATCTCTCACATACATACAATTTCTTAACACACACACACACACACACATTTGTCTATCTCTCACATACATACAATTTCTTAACACACACACACACACACACATTTGTCTATCTCTCACATACATACAATTTCTTAACACACACACACACAAACACACACACATTTGTCTATCTCTCACATACATACAATTTCTTAACACACACACACACACACAAACACACACACATTTGTCTATCTCTCACATACATACAATTTCTTAACACACACACACACACACATTTGTCTATCTCTCACATACATACAATTTCTTAACACACACACACACACACACACATACATTTTCCTAACAAAGGTTTAAGACTCATTACTTTGGTGGCATTGAAATTACCAAATGTTACGGTATTTTTTAAGGAGCTTGTCATCGTGTATGGGTCCTGGTGGAGGCTTCTAATTCCTCCTTACTATGCTACCAAACGAGAATTTCTTTAATATAGATGGTGTTTCGTGGTAATATTTGAAGGACTCACAAACCTACAATTTTCCCACTACATCAATACGTCCCTTAAAATTATTCTTGTGTCAAAATATGTAAACAAATGGAATGTATGTAAATAGACTGTGACCAAATGGGGGATAGGGTTCGAACTACTGATTAGACACAGTTCGAACAAGTGAACTTTCCAAACCATATACTCAACGTTGAGAAAGGTTTAGAAGACTCACTATTTGGAACTGTGTTAAGCTGCTCTCCAACACTGCTTGTATGTAAAGTCATGGTCTAATGTACTGCAACCTGGTGAATAAAAGCGAGCTATTTGAGTTAATTTTATGAACCAAAGTTGCACACACCAACAGCTATAGTTTCGGATCATTTTTCGAAGCCATCTCATTGGAAGGTGTTGCAGTACATACATTAGACCCTGACTTTACCCTGATCCACCACTATCACCCATGACGATACATGAATGAGAACCAATATATACAAACAGAAGGATTGTGTGACGAATTCCAATGTTTATTTATTCATGATGTTTAACATTAGACCTCACAGTGTTTATGCTAAGTTAATACTTTCCAACACAGACAGTCTTACTTGATATTCACCTTGACCCTTAGTTAGTTAGTTAGTTAGTTAGTTAGTTAGTTAGTTAGTTAGTTAGTTAGTTAGTTAGTTAGTTAGTTAGTTAGTTAGTTAGTTAGTTAGTTAGTTAGTTAGTTAGTTAGTTAGTTAGTTAGTTAGTTAGTTAGTTAGTTAGTTAGTTAGTTAGTTAGTTAGTTAGTTAGTTAGTTAGTTAGTTAGTTAGTTAGTTAGTTAGTTAGTTAGTTAGTTAGTTAGTTAGTTAGTTAGTTAGTTAGTTAGTTAGTTAGTTAGTTAGTTAGTTAGTTAGTTAGTTAGTTAGTTAGTTAGTTAGTTAGTTAGTTAGTTAGTTAGTTAGTTAGTTAGTTAGTTAGTTAGTTAGTTAGTTAGTTAGTTAGTTAGTTAGTTAGTTAGTTAGTTATTTAGTTAGTTAGTTAGTTAGTTAGTTAGTTAGTTAGTTAGTTAGTTAGTTAGTTAGTTAGTTAGTTAGTTAGTTAGTTAGTTAGTTAGTTAGTTAGTTAGTTAGTTAGTTAGTTAGTTAGTTAGTTAGTTAGTTAGTTAGTTAGTTAGTTAGTTAGTTAGTTAGTTAGTTAGTTAGTTATTTAGTTAGTTAGTTAGTTAGTTTGTTAGGTGAGACACTTCTTACCTTCCAAGTTATTTCGTTTGTATTCATTAACATCAGTAATAGAGGTTTGTGTAGTATATACGGTAACACACTTGTAGTTTCTCTCATTGGAAAAGTACTACACGAGTTGAAGTGTTATAAAGTTACTCATATGTTGTGTTGTTGTTGGTGTTGTTGTTGTGTTGTGAGTGGAAGGTGTTCACTAACCCTTAAACCCAAGTGACTTAGAATACCAACACCTCTGACTAACAATGCTTGGAGGTGTCGTAGCAGCAGGAGCAGCAGCAGCAGTGTCAGGGCCAAGGCTGGTAGTGGTAGTGGTAGTGGTAGTAGTAGTGGTAGTGGTAGTGGTGGTGGTAGTGGTGGTGCGGTGTGAATGTAGGCCACACAGCTTCAGTCTCGTTGTGGCTGTGGAAGTTGAAGGACCTTCCCGCTCTGACTCTCTCCTATACTGGGGAGTGGTTTTATTTATATTATCACTACCCTTCTACTACCTGCTGCTGCTGCTGCCTGGTGCCTCTGCTAGTGTTTCTACTGCCTGGCCTCCTCACAACAACAACAACAACAACAACAACACACTGCTTCACTCTACTGCCTGTCTACGCCATATCATCTACTACCACTACTACTACTACTACTACTACTATTTCTACTACTACTACTATTTATTTTGGCTCAAAAATATATATATCGTATACAAAGTGAATGCCTCGATATACTTAAAAATATACAACTAGAAGTGCCTTGGAATATAACTTGATATACTGTGGATGAATATACCCCAATATAACCCAATATACCCGTCGTGGAGTGTCGTACCCTATAGTGTCGCGTTGTGTGTGTCTGTATGTGTGTGTTCCTCTTCACTCAACATTGCAACGACGGCTGCAACACGGCAACTCTCAGGTAGGTGTTGAACAAATGGATTTTATTTATGCACATATCAACAACGTGATGTACTTCCTTCCTTGATTGATTGATTGATTGATTGATTGATTGATTGATTGATTGATTGATTGATTGATTGATTGATTGATTGATTGATTGATTGATTGATTGATTGATTGATTGATTGATTGATTGATTCGTGTCGCATATGAAATTCAACGAGAAAAAAATATAAATATATATATACACTTTTGTGAATAATAGTATGTGGGTATATACGTAATATATTAATTAATTAATAGTATAATTATATCACTATCAAATAATATACACTTTTGTCTATAATAGTGAGTGAGTCTATGGGTAGGTAGGTGACATATTTATTAATTAAAAGTATAATTATATCACTATCAAGTAATATACACTTTTGTGAATAATTAATGGTTGGGGTAGGTGGGTGATAGTGTATGTGTATAAAAACAAAGACCCCCTCCCCCCCCTCCCCCCCCAGTCATCACCACCTCAGTCAGTCAATGAGTCAGTTAGTTAGTCAGTCAGTCAGTTAGTCAGTCAGTCAGTCAGTTAGTCAATGAGTCAGTTAGTCAGTTAGTTAGTCAGTTAGTCAGTCAGTTAGTTAGTTAGTTAGTCAATGAGTCAGTTAGTTAGTTAGTCAGTCAGTCAGTCAGTCAGTCAGTCAGTCAGTCAACAGGAGCACATACATACATACATACATACATATTTCCCTCATCGCCCGACTTCAACCTCCTGTCCTCCAGTCAAGTTTATTCCTTCACCTTCACTGTTGCTGCTGATGCTACTCTCGTCCTCCAACATCAGTCCTTGGGGGGTGGGGGGTTGGGGGGGGTGTAATGGGGGGGGGGGGTAGTGCTGGTGGGGGGGGGTTAGGGTGTGGATGGGGGGGTGTTGTTATGGGTGGGTGGGGGGGTGTTGTTATGGGTGGGTGGGGGGGGTGTTGTTGTGGGTGGGTGGGGGTAGGGTTAGTGGTGTTAGTGGTGGGGTGGGGGGGGTGTTGTTATGGGTGGGTGGGGGGGGTTGTTGTTGTGGGTGGGTGGGGTAGGGGGTAGAATAGTCTTGGGGGTGGTGGTAGTGTAGTGGTGTTGGTGGAGTAAACTGATTCCTCCATAATAATTAACCATTGTCACTAAAACAGACCCCTTATCAGTACTGTGTGTGTGTGTGTGTGTGTGTGTGTGTGTGTGTGTGTGTGTGTGTGTGTGAGATGTAGTCAGAAAATTGGAGATAAATGAGTCCTTCAAAGATTACCACGAAAACACACACACACACACACACACACATACACACACACAACACACACGACACACACACACACACACACACACACACACACACACACACACACACACCTATATATTTCACCAACAAAATGAATGAAAATATTGTGTTTATATGTTACTTCCTCTCGTTAAAAATATTCATGAAACAACAACAATAACAACAACAACAGGTGTGTGTGTGTGTGTGGAAGGACAGGTGTGTGTGGAAGGACAGTGTGTGTGTGTGTGTGTGTGTGTGTAAGGACAGGTGTGGGTACAGGTGTGTGTGTGGGTACAGGTGTGTGTGTGTGTGGAGGGTACAGGTGTTGTGTGTGGAAGGACAGGTGGTGTGTGTGTGGGGGGGGGTAAGTACAAGTATGTGTGTGTGTGTGTGTGTGTGGAAGGACAGGTGTGTGTGTGTGTGTGTGTGGGTAAGTACAAGTGTGTGTGTGTGTGTGTGTGTGTGGAAGGACAGGTGTGTGTGTGTGTGTGTGGGTAAGTACAAATGTGTGTGCTGTATGTGTGGGTAGGTACAGGTGTGTGTGTATGTGTGGGTAGGTACAGGTGTGTGTGTATGTGTGGGTAGGTACAGGTGTGTGTGTATGTGTGGGTAGGTACAGGTGTGTGTGTGTGTGGGTACAGGTGTGTGTGTATGTGTGTGTGGGTACAGGTGTGTGGGTAGGTACAGGTGTGTGGGTAGGTACAGGTGTGTGTGTGTGGGTACAGGTGTGTGTGTGTGTGTGTGTGTGTGGTGTGTAGCGCAGGAAGGGGGACAGATGGCCTTCCTCGGGTACACCTGCGCAAGCTTACCCACCACACGCTGCGCCAGGCACTACACCCACTACTACCACTACTACCACCACCACTATCACCACTACTACTACCACCACTATCACTACTACCACTACTACTACCACTACCGCTACTACTACCACCACTACCACTACTATTACCACTACCACTACCACTACCACCACTACCACTACCACTACCACCACTACCACTACTATCACAACCAACACTATCAACAATAAACAACAACAACTTTCTATCACCACTACCACTGCACCCACTACCTATCACTACCACCACTACCACTATTGCCATCACTATCAATAAATACCACTACTACAACTACCACTATCACCATCACCACTACTACTATTACCGACTACCACTACTAATATCACCACTACCAATACTTAGATTAGATTAAGAGGAGGTTAGGTTAGGTTAGGTTAAGATTAGGTTAGATTAGGTTAGATTAAGATGAAGTTACGTGAAAAAGAGGTGAAAAGATGCATAGCTAAAAGATGTATCCACCCTACCTACCTACCTACCTACCCCACTCTCTCTCTCTCTCTCTCTCTCTCTCCTCTCTCTCTCTCTCTCTCTCTCTCTCTCTCTTTGTATATCTAGCATGTTGTTCATAGGGAGTCTTGGCTAAATGTACTGGGGCCATATTATATAAAATAAACCAAATATTTTTGTAAAAATACTAAGGCCAATAAAGAAATCAATCAATCAATCAAAATCAATCTCTTTCTCTATCTCTCTATCTCTATCCACCCATCTCTCTCCCTCTCTCCTTCCCTCCACCCATCTCTCTCCTTCCCTCCTTCCTCCACCCATCTCTCTCTCTCCTTCCCTCCTTCCCTCCACCCATCTCTCTCTCTCCTTCCCTCCTTTCCCTCCACCCATCTCTCTCTCTCTCTCCTTCTGCACCCATCTCTCTCTCCCTCTCTCCTTCCCTCCACCCATCTCTCTCTCTCTCTCTTTCCACTCATCTCTCTGCTCTCTCTCTTTCCTGCACCCATCTCTCTGCTCTCCCAGGTGAGTGTAGGTGAGGGTCTTCTTAGGACGAGGCAGGTTACTCGAGTCCACCAAACGGTATAAGAAACGGGGACAGTGGCGCACCCCCCTTACCCCACCCCCACCCATCCCCTACCTCACCCAACCCAACCCAACCCCTACCCAACCCGACCCAACCCGACCCGACCCTCTCCTTGCTCATCCCTACCCCTTCCCAACTCCCTATCTCTCCCTACCCACCCCAACCCAACCCCTACCCAACCCAACCCAACCCGACCCCTCTCCTTGCTCTCCCTACCTCTTCCTTTCTTCTCTCTCTCTCTCTCTCTCACTCTCTCTCTCTCTCTCTCTCTCTCTCGTCTCTCTCTCTCTCCTCTCTCTCTCTCTCTCTCTCTCTAGGATGTTTTAAATGATTCAGGATGTTTTGGATGTCTCAAGCATTTTAAATGTTTTGAAGGTTTGGTGAACGATTTGTATGTATTGATGTTAAAAAAACAAATCTACATTTACGACTAACATTCAAATCTGTTCATCTAAGGTTAAGTATAAACCCTAATATAGTGGAATATATAAAATAATGGAGAATAACTATTGTATAATGGAAATAATAAATCTATTCTGATTCTCTCTCTCTCTCTCTCTCTCTCTCTCTCTCTCTCTCTCTCTCTCTCTCTCTCTCTCTCTCTCTCTCTGTCTCTCTCTCTGTCTACATCCACCCATCTCTCCCTCCCCATTCTTCTCTCTCTCTCTTTGTGTGCACCTCTATCCACCCACTCCACCCACTCCACCTCTCTCTCCCCACACTTGTATCTACCCAACCCACCACCCTTCCACCCACCCACCACCCCTCCCAACAAGTCCACCCACCCCTCCCCCCTTCCCAACTACCCCCCCTCCACCTGCACCTTCTCTCCCTCCCATCCACCCCCCCCCCCCCCCTATCTCTTCATCCCTTCTTCAACTTATCGTGAGTGAACTGTCCCTGTGGGGGGGGGATTGGGGGTTGGGGACGGGGGGGGGGGTGCTGGGGTGGATGGAAAGGGGTGGGGGGGGGGGGGGATGTGATTGGTCCTTGTTATTGTTGTTATTGTTATTATTGTTGAGAATGTTGTTGTTGTTGTTGTTGTTTTTGTTATTGTTGTTTTTTGTCATTGTTGCTGTTATTGTTGCTGTTATTGTTGTTATTGTTGTTGTTGTTTTGTATCAATTGTTGTTATTGGTGCTGTTTTGTTGTTTAGTTGTTAATGTTGTTTTTGCTATTATTGTTATTGTTCTTGAGTTGTCATTGTTGTTATTATTGCTGTTATTGTTATTATTGTTAATATTGTTATTATTATTGTTGTTGTTATTGTTGTTATTGTTGTTGTCGTTGTTGTGGTATGATGTAATGTTTGTTGTCGTAGTAATTGTTGATATAGTCAGAAAATTGAAGTTTAAATAGTACACACATACACACACACACACTTACACACACACACACACACTTACACTTACACTTAATCACTTATTCTCACACATACACACACACACATTCACTTACACTCATTCATTCCCCACTCTCTCTCTCTCTCTCTCATCCTCTCTCTCTCTCTCTCTCTCTCTCTCTCTCTCTCACACACACACACACACACACACACACACACACACACACACACACCACCACATACACTCATTCATTCTCTCTCCCCCCCCTCTCTCTCTCTCTCTCTCTCTCTCTCTCTCTCTCTCTCACTTTAGCAGTAGTTGTAGTTGAAGCAGTAGTAGTGGTAGTATTAGTGGTGGTGGTGGTGGTAGTAGTTGTAGTGGTAGTAGTGGTAATTTTAGTAGTAGTATATTTACAACATAAAAAACACAACACAACACCATCTTAGTATATTAACAACAACAACAACACGCACACACACACACCACACACACACACACACATACACAACAACAACAACACCAACAACAACAACAACAACAACACACACACACACACACACACAATAAGTTACATGTACCCTCCCCATCTTTCCTATTGTTTTAGTTTTGTGTTGAGTAAGAAAAGACTGACATTTAAGCAACACATTACAGAGCGTACAAATTTCTAATGCTATTTATTCCTTTTAAGAATGTGTCACCATTGAAAACTTTATGTACACAACAATCCTTCAAACATCACTATCCAGGCCACTTATTCCTTATTTTAGAAACAAACAAACAAATAAAATATATAATCAAACACATTGATAACTATAAAACTTAAAATAGTATAGAAAATGTAGGAGAGTAATGTGTGAATTGTAACAGTGCAAAGAGAGAGAGAGAGAGAGAGAGAGAGAGAGAGAGAGAGAGAGAGAGAGGGGTGACCCATGGGTAGCCGAAGAAATGTGAACTCAGCGAAATGCAAAGAGAAAAACCCGTGTGTATCGTAGCCGTGAGCCGCTAGACTAGCGGTCCCAAGGACTTTGTCCCTCCACCCTCCACCACACCACCTGACTCAACCTCCACCCCCTCCACCTACCCCTACCTTATGTCCATCCTCCCACCACCACCATCTCTCATCCTTCACCATCCCTTTTACCTCATGTTCATCCTCCCACCATCACCATCTCTCATCCTTCACCCATCCTCTTACCTCATGTCCCTCTTGCTATCATCTCCTTCACCCACCCACCCACCTTACCTCATGTTTCATCCTCCCACCATCTCTCATCCTTCACCCATCCCTCTTACCTCAATGTTCATCCCTCTCACCACCACCATCTCTCATCCTTCACCCATCCCTCTTACCTCACGTTCATCCTCCCACCAACCACCATCTCTCATCCTTCACCCATCCTCTTACCTCATGTCCCTCTTGCTATCATCTCCACACCACACCTGACACCCACCCCACCCCTACCTACCCCTACCTCATGTCCATCCTCCCACCACCCCTCTACCTCATGTCCATCCTCATCTTCCTCCCTCTCAACGTCATCTCCCTCCTTTCCCCTCTTTATCCTATTCCTAC